>JASEVX010000436.1:0-125972 GCA_031761405.1 Serripes groenlandicus | reverse complement strand
TGGTTGGAAAATTTAAAAGACATAACATTTTTCCTATAACGGGATTCGAACCTTAACCAAGTAATAAGAACATCATATGTTACTTTCCAGGCACAAATGAGTCATCATCATCACCAATAGCTGCAATATCAGTGGTGTCCGTGAGTGCAACGGCTTTGATTGTTGTTGGCATTGTTGTTGTGTTTGTGGTTTTGAGAAGGAACAGAAAGAAAGGTAACTAACTTATTAATTTGAATGCGTCATATAGTTATTTTAACATGTATAGATGGACATATGGATGCAATAATGATGAATACACACTTCTTTCATAAGACGCTTTGGCGTCTGGCACAGGTTGGTATATTCAATTATTGTAATTTGCAGGTGTATTGATAACAGTATTAATTTAAGTTTTCAAAACGGGAACACCATTCTTTTCTGAAAGGGAATTTGAAGTACTTGTACGAGCAACATATGTCTACAAAGATGAGTGACATGGGTGTTTCAGTATTATTGCTAGTAATGTATTGTCGAAGAGAAATGCACTTAGGTCAATTTAACCAGAATACAAATATATACCGGCATAACTCATTTATTAACGACGACGGTTCAAGCCTCGCCGTGATATTAATATAAACGGTTGTAAATTTATCAAATTCAGTAATACAACTAGTTAGCATGTGACCGTTTCCGAATCCGGCAATGTTCTTCATTTATGCAACGATTCTATAATTAGCTTGTGATTAACTATATACTAAAAATATTATGTCAGTTGCTGCCGAAATTCTGTACTTTAACTTATGTGTTAACTATAGGAGACACACAAATAAATAAACTTACTTCTACCATGTACCTATATTATGTTCAAAAGAAGCATTGAACACAAACGTTTCAAGCCAATATAGTTGTTCATAACCTAATTAGAATATACTATTTATAATATTTCAGGTCGAAAGACAGATCAAGGCCGGTAAGCAAACATCTGTTTATTACGACGTGATGAATTTAATTCAGCATTAAGGTGTTTAGATGTCATAAGGAAAATAACAACACAACCATTCCGATTGTGTCTTTTTGTATAGTTACGACAGTTAATAATCAATACGAGGCTTGTTTTCTATTTACGTGGAGTGAATAACACACTCAATAGGTGGACCTGAATGGTGACCCGAAGTAAGCCTAGGTGTACCCCGGTACGCAGATTAACACTCAATTGAGTCGGACTACTTGCGCGCGCATGCATCGGGACATACAGCATGGCCCGGTCAAAATAGCTCGGCGCATTAGGAAACCCTTTGTGTGAAACATTCAGATTCCACCTTAAGCGCACAAATGGTTGCAAAGTGGGTGTTTCTATGCCACACACTTTTTCGATTTAAAGTCAATATGCATATAATTTGTATGTCCATGACATACATGTAATAGTTGTTTTTACCATCCAGGCATTAACACTTTTCTACTTGCAGACGCATTTTGACACGCATAATGATCAAAATTACTGCTTTTATCACAATGTTTTCAACTGTTTTTAATAATTATGGCTTAATTTTTAATTTTTCCATAATTCTACCAAGATGTTGTCAACGTCGATTTTCGCAGACTTGTTGTATGTGGGCAAGGGTTAATTGGTCTGTTGATAATACAATCCTTGTATTTGCAACCACAAGAACAAATTAATTAATCTACTGATAGGATCATAATTGTTTTTAAGTGCACTAGTACCATATGCATTGATAGGGACCAAACAGGTAATATCCCAATTTTAGGAATTATGAGCAATTCCTCCTTTTGCCACAATGTTTTCAACTGTTTTCCATAATTATGCTTTCATTTATAGTTTTTCAATACTTTTGCCAGTATGTTTTCAAAGTCGTCTTCCGCACACTTGTTGTATGTTGGACAGGGTTAATGGATCAGTTGTATTTGCCAGCGCAAGAAGAAATAATTAACTAATCTTCTGATCGGATGATAAATGTTTTTAAGTGCACTAATATCATATGCATTGATAGGTATCACACAGGTAATATACCACTTTTCAGGAATTATGCACATAACTTTTATGTTTATGAAATACATGTCATGGCACATTTTTCAGGTTGTTTTAAACATGTTGGCATTGATCATTTGCCACATGCAGACGCATTTTGACACAACTGCAGCAGACAACTTAATAATTTGTATTTGTAGTACAGAAACAATAATTCATTATGTTACACTTTAACGACAACCGTGCAATGTGTTTCTTACGCTCGTATTTGTTCTTTTATTTGGCGTAATACAACGGAACCTTCCTGTATGATAGAATAGTGCCGAGCACAGGTAGCTCAGTGGGTAGTGACGCGGGCTGTCAATCTAGGGTTCAAACCATAGCTCCGCCATTATTAGTTATAACGTTTCACGTAAGTCAATGGTATACGCGTAATAGGTATTCCACCAACGGTCTATCTGCTTCAAAATAATGTTGTATGGTGTACTGGTGTGAGAACGCCAGGACACACACGGATCTGTGTACTGATCGCTGTGATATGATTAAACAAGTATTGAACACGGCGTTTAACCTTGATCAATGAATTGGAATCGGACTTGTTCGGCTATCTCGGTATTGGTTAAAGCGTTGACCATGCTAGTTGGAAACCAGTGCACAATCCCTCGTCGGGTCATACAAACATTAATGAAACCATTGATGATCAGGGTTGTGGGGTTAGTATCAGGACTAATGCGCTGGTTTCCCGATAAACTACCAGCAGTACTGGTAATTTATCCAGGAATTCATGATTTGATCTTTTGTTGCAAGCGAAAGTCAAACACCATGTATAACAGATAACTGTCCAGTTCGACCATTTGCGTTGCTTCTGTAGTTTTGCAAGTACTCCTAATTAGTTTACCACATTAAGTTAGCACCCTTGTCATTAATACGTTAAAATAATACGAATTTCCATTTAAATTACCATATGATTTGTTAACTATTAGATTAATTGTTCCATAACGTCGACATATTTCAGGCACACCTTATGTAACGATGGCCCTATATATGATTCGGATGGTAAGTATGATTCAATATAATTCTGGAGCTTATTTTTATTCTTTTCACCGAATGTCATACCGATTCGTCTGGCATGTATTAGTCGAATAAACAGGTCAAATTACTGGTTTTGGCGGAGCTCTCAGTTTTTTAAGTCAATCTGAATTCACTATTTTCAGTTTGTGATCATTCAACGCCCGTGATTCATCAACTGGTAGCACATTCAGGGTATTAAGGTGTTAGAGGTGTTGCAAAGGACAAAATGAAGCAATCCGTAAAAACTTAAGTGTATAGATTATTAAATTCTTCGAACGGCATCTCTCTAATAACTTTCTCAATAACATAAAAAATAACCCGATGACAATGTAATGTTCTCTACCAAAAAAAAACGTCCAAATAGCTCCGCTACGCAGCATAAAAAGATCACCAGGGAAAAATCTAGATATTTACTTAAAACACACCTACTCCTAATACACTGACTCAATGTCATAATAAGTTCACATTATTTTGTTCAATATTTCCACTCCGCTGCATAATACATATATTTAAAATATATTCCGTTTTTTTAGAGGCCCACTCATATAACTGTTCACACTTATTCAACCCGTTGCGCATGACGGGCACCAGGGGTTGAAAATGGAAACAAAATCAACATCCCCTAAACAACTGGCCTTATTTCCAAATAATTTCTGTCCATTCCCTTCCTAAACGGTAAACCACTGCTTCAATTTCGAAATAAATTCAAAGTAATGTTTTGGAGTATCTCTATTGATACTGTTTAAACCGTTCCTGATATCAACATTCGGGATTGACATAGGTGCTATTTAACTTGTTTCAATCAGCCAGATCGTAGTAACTCAAGAGTTTCAACAAGACAGTTCGCAAACAGTAACACTTATCGATCATAATTGCTAAATCTGCAGCTTAATGACATTAAATACATTAACTAGCATTCCTTATATCTAAGCTTTGTTAATACTTGTACTTGCATACGTATATTACGAGGGATGATCCAGAATGGATAAGACATTTGTTATAATTTCGACGTAAATCACACTTCAAAATTCCACATTTCTCTAAAACACATGACTAATACTATTTGAATAATTGGTTGAAACATAACATTTCTGTGAGATTATGGAAATTGTAAGTTTAACTGGGGCGGACCACGGTAGTAATGTCATACTGACGTCGCCGTTTGAAACGAAAAACATTGGTATGAACATGTGAATCTTTAAATAACAGTTATATGAACACACTATTTGCATTCAATTCCTACATAGCTATTACTAAAGGGCATTCAATTACTACTGTTTACTGAAATGCGTAGCATATGATGTATGACAAATAAACATTCTTATATTGTAAAGCGACATTGGCACAGTTCTTTTCAATGACAGAACTGGGTCTCTTACAAGTGACATTAGTTTCCCACTGATTTCGTTCCTCCAACCATTAATTGAATTATGCATACATCGCTAGTGACTGCTTGACTACTGTTGAACTACGCTAAAATATCATTAACAAACATAATTTTCATTTTCGTCTACGATTTGATATGATTTCATTATATAGCCATTTTCCAATTTTTCATTTGACGTCATTTTGTACATGACGTTCTTGCACGTCGCTAAGCAACTTAACTTTTTTGATAGTATTCATGGAACAACAACATTCAACTTTAAAAAGTAGGCAACATAACAGCACACGAATGTCATGCAAATTTCCGTTATCTTTTGTCGGTGTATAGTTGAAATATACACAGTTTAAACTTGTAACTTCTTAAATAATTACGGTGTGGTCCGCCTATTTCTAAACTCGTTTCTATGACACTAATTAATAATTTAACCCATGGAACATATACAAAATATAAAAATATTGGGTGGCCAAGAATTAGAGCAAAGGCAAATATAAATATGGTATGAATGTAATCAATGTGTATCATCAAATACAAAAGTTACTAATAAAGTCCTATTACTTCTGCATGACCCCCCGTGAGTGCAAGGTTTAGTGTGCCTGTGTCTATGTGTTTTGTTTCAAAGTAACCCATGATATATTTCTATAACAACCCTTACCATACTCAATGCTGAGTCGGTATCGACAAATGCTATACATTCAGGAAATAAGGCTCCATTCGTTGTTACGGCGTTTAACAAGCGCACCTCATCTTCCACGAATGTTGATATGTCCCTATGCCGAGATTACGACTGGTGTAGAAATTGCATACAGGGTTTTACATGTATTACTAATTTATCTTTAATTGTGTTCATATCGGATTAAACACTGATCAATATTATATTCTTATATGTATTACTGACGCTACGTTACTGTTATTTCGAATAATACAGTAAATGTAACTACTGTACATTACTTGCGATGCTATCTTAATTTGATTTCGATTTGTCTTTACTGTCAATAGATCCTGAATTGGTTTGTGTCGAATCAAATGTGTATCCCAAATGAAAATCTAGTTATATGCATTTAATTGTGTAAGGTTTTAACAGTAATCAATAGTGTTGTTGATGACGAGCTCATCATTTCGAGTGCAAATACTGAGATGAATTATTTCTGTGGTCAAGATGTCGGAGATTTGATTGTTATTGTTAGATTATTTTTCACAGCTTCGACACCGTCAGTTTTCATTGATACATTGTTAACAAGACTTGGCATATGTCTTATGGCAATGTTGAACTTGTTTACGGTTGATTGGACTATTTTAATACTTATTAAATATATATTGTACATTTAGGAATGGAAAGAAATATGGCGTATGAGTCTGCTGAATCATTAGGATTTCAGCAACCATCTACCAGCAGTGATGTATATGCACAAGTTGACAAATCAAGAAATAACGTTGGAGAAAACACATACGCTGTTGTGGACAAGTCAAAGAAGACTGAAATCGTACCAACAGGTGCCCGTTTATTGCATAGTAACATAAGTGAACAGCACTGAGCATATATAAATGGATATATATATATATGTGACACTTAAGTAGTTTAAATATTTCTTTGAAGAAACCCTATCTTGTTTCATCTTTCGCCCATATGATGAAGAAAAGTTACATACATAGACGAGTATAAGGAAAAATTAGCAAACTAATGCCTGTGTTATATGTTTTCACTTTTATTATCTTGCAAAAAATATATTACTGATTTGTGTCTGTTTTGGATTACCGTTGCTTTGTAAATCACTAGTGAATAAGCCGGTGTCATATTAATTGTCTTTTTATTATCCCAGGTGACAGCGATGTATATGCGATGCCTATTAAAAAGAAAGCAGGTAAACTTCCTATTCGATACCATGTTAAGGTTTTCGTACACTCCAACGTGAATGGCTAATCTTTGTCTTCACGTGTTGTTCTATGTCACTTTTCTACATATGAATTTGCACTTGCTACAAATAGCCTATTGAAGGAGAAAGGAAATATTACTGATGAGTCATCTTTAAATTTCAGACAAGAAAGCCAAAAAGGGTAAAAAAGGCAGAGGTGAAAAAAAAAAAGGTAAATACTTTAAGTATTGTTATTGTTGCAACAAAAAAGTTTAAAAGACAGGGTTGCAGTGTTAGAATGTCCGCCGTTTGTACCAGAGATCCCGGGTTCAAAGTATGTGAAGAACAGGTGCTTCCTGCGGGACTTGCCACACGAACGACTACGGATTATGTCACCAGGAGGCAGACATTGAGCTGAATTAATAATAGTTGAAAGCTTTTTTTCGCAATCGAAGCTGAGTTTCAATATGAAAGCTTAATTTTTAAGTATAATTAAATTGTGCACAGCATGCATGACAATTTCATAAATGGTATTTAATACAGGGCAACTTACGCCAAATACATACGCTGTCATGCTGATCTACACAAAAAGAGTCCCCCAAAAAAACTTTGTTTGCGTAGAAATGAGTGTATACCATCAACAGAATGTATTGAATATATGACATTGAGTTTACATTCATTGTAAATATGTATAGGATGCACTGGAAATGATTGATTTGATGACTTTTACTATTTCGACTTTGTTTGAAAGTGAGAGTAGAGAAGGCTAAACACCGGTTTTGGCCGGGCCCGATTTGGTCAAAAAGGACGGTAACCTTTTCCCCTGGTGAGTTCTTTCTTGCATAATGCATAACCCCCACCCCATTTTCTTTGGATTGTTTTAAAGCAACTCAATTCAATGATATAGGTGTTCTACATGATACATGCTTAGAAAGTGTGACAATTGAGGACTGAAACTTGTCGATTTACATGGAAACAAAGAAGGAATTGATTTGGTGTATTGTAACTTAAAGAGCTTTCGGCTTGAAAATATTAAAAGTCAATTTTGCGTCATCTGCAAATATTGAAGTATCTAGGGTACTTGACGGGGTGGGCTACATTCAAATTGCTTGAAAAACGATGAAACTGGGTATCTGGAGTGGGATTTAGGCTCATGGGGTATTCAGCCTTTCGGTAATAGCCACTTTGACATTTTTCAATAAACAATGATGTTTTTCAAGCTATTTAAAACCTTTTCTTTGATTGGTTAGTGGCCTAAAACAGGCATAAACATGAAGTTTGGTCATTTCTTTAAACATGTGACACAGTAAAACCTAAAGATGTTATGAGTTTTTGTTTTTTTCTGTCTTGGATATATGTATAATGCGCGATTGCAGAAAACTTGTCGGACTCAAGTCGCAAAACCTTGGTTTAGGTGGCATAGGAAATTTAAAATTTCTTTGAAAATAATTGCCTAATTGTCTTAATATTTGCTATTTTGCATACATTATATATCATACTGTGTAAATTTACACACAAATCAGATATCTGAGGGCAAAGCAAGTGTCTAAAGGAGCTTCAGAGTCCAAACATATGAAAGGTCAATTTTGTGTTGTCTGCAAAAATGTTTGGATACAGTCAAACTGATTGAAAATGATGATACTAGTTGCCTTAAAAGTCTGAGAATGATGCATACATATTAAGTTTAATCATTTCTATTAACATTTGACAGAGTAAAACCTAAATGTGTGATGTGTTTTATTATTTTTCCCTTGCGAAGACCTATGTATTGCGCGAAAGCATAACACTTGACCGATTCAGCCAAAACCTCGGGTTGGGTGGTATAGACAAATGGAATTTTCTTTGATAATCATTGCCTAATTGACCTAATATTTGCCTCTGTGTTTTCATTTTATATCATACTTTATAAATAAGTAGAACAAACATATCCATAAGAACAATTTCTATGTCTTAAAGGTCAAATTACGCCAAATACATCTGCTGTCATGCTGATCTAACACCCAAATAGTCTCTAAAAAAAACTTTGTTTGCGTAGAAATGAGTGTATAACATCACTAGAATGTATTGTATAGAATGATTGATTTGATCACTTTTAGTATTTTAAACTTGTTTGAAAGTGAACGTAGAGAATGCTAAACACATGTTTTGTCCGGGCCCGATTTGGTCCAAAATGACGGTAACCATTTTCGCCTGGTTAGTTCTTTCTTTTCTTGCATAATGCATGACCCACCGATTTGCTTTGGATTGATTAAAAGCTTAGAGGTAACTCTTTTCAATGATATATGGTGTTCTACATGAGAAACGCTTAGAAAGTGTGACAATTGATGACTGAAACTCGTCGATTTACATGGAAACAAAGAAGGAATTTATTTGGTGTATTGTAACCTACATATTCATTTCCAAATTGCTAACGTATATTCATTTGTTCTTTTGTTAGGTCAAAATGTGTATGAAAATGCACACGAATTAAATGCTTATAAAACTGCTGTTCAGACCAATGAATCAACGGATGAAAATATCTACGAAACTGGAGAAGGAAACACAATGCCAAAGGTAATTCGGGAACAAACATAATCATGCATCATGTTTTAGCATTTTATGTACAACAATTATATCTTAGGTACATTCTTACGATGATATCATCCTATTCACACACTCACAAGAGACTATACATACTTATAATTTATTAAACGTCTAATAAACTATATTGCAATTCATGGGGTTGGGGGGGGGGGGGGGGGGGTAAGGGTGGGGTGGGGGGATGGGGGGGGGGGGGATTAAATGTAAATACTGAAAAGACCAAAATTATATTTGAAAAAGGACGACCTACTTTGCATGACTCATGTAAATACACAAACAGATGCTGGTTATGCACCAAGAAACAGAACGCACATCATTCTTTATGCGGTATTAAACTATTTGAGCGTAAATGCAACCGAATGAATGTTATTTTGTTGATAGTATAGTTGGATCCTTCCTTAACTACGAGGCAGACATTTGGAGATACTATATACAAGTAATAAATGTAGAGAGTTGATACATACTTTCATTTCTAAATGATTCAATTAAGAACATTTACTACATGCATGTCATAGGGAATCATGAATACCATTTCTTAATAGTGCGTCCTAATTTTATGAAATACGCAAGAAGATACATAAAAAGAATATTATTGTCATTGGCCAAGTATACTAATGTACTGCATTAATGTTTTCTAAATCTGTTAAAAATTATAAATAGTTTAGCTAAATACGTATTTCGTTTGTATTAAAACATAGAGAACAGTTGCAATGATTGATTATTACACCAAGGATGTTTTGTACTTTTTTTGTTCTTTGCTATAAACAAATTGTTTGTTGTTGTATGCAATAAGATATTGTATTGTACTTGTTATAGTACTCTAAAATATCAGACAACTTTATATATTGATGAACAAAATGTGTCAATATTTCAGAGAAACGTCAATAAGGCATGGTTTGTAGTATATGCTGACATAGCTTTGATAATAACAACAAGGGACAGAAAAAGCTGGTGATTCGTGGTTTGGAAAATGCAGACAGACTATGTGGAAGTATGAACTTCTCGAAGAAAGCAGATCCTCTTCCAGAAAGTGATGGAGAAGGAGATATTGCATAGGACTTAACTACATTCTAAACGTCTTCCGTAGCGTTCTTTGTGTGGATTTATAATCAATTTTTTTTTTATTACGCTTGAATAGTTTTATCGAAAAAAGATACACGCAAATGTTTATTTTTTTATTATCAACATCTCATTTAATCCATGGCTATCCGCTATGTAACGTTACTATCTGAAGTATTCGACTTTGAATTTTAATGAAGGTTATTTTCTATACCAGTTATGTAAGAATACTATATTTTGTTCTTGGAAATCTAAAACAATATGCATTAAAGCTCATTTCAGCCTCATAAAAGTTAAGTATTTCACTTAATTAATCAATATAAGTATAGTAGATGATAATGAAACACAATATCGTTGACTCAATGACACAACACGTAGTATGCGTTGTTCTAAATGACTTCAATGTTTGATGATATTGTAATTATTTCCCAATCTTAATTTACAGATATACGAGAGAGACATATCACTCTTTGAAGTTGCGTTTAATTTTAATGTCTGTTAATACATTCTATGAACACTGAAACAAGTTGTTCGTAATGGCTACATCATTACAGTTACTTTAACGTCCACGCCGCATTCAAGGAAAAAGCTGCCAACCATATTTAGTAAGAACCCCTTAGCCTTAACAAATCCTTCTTACTTAAATGAGCAAGCGGTGGGTATGTGCAAATTATATTCAACCCCCCCCCCCGCACCCATACAAAAAGTATTGGAATCAATAACGCAAAAAAAAGGATTTATGCATTGGACGTTGGCATTCAACAATTGAGTTTCGAAAAGGGGAATGTATGGGAAATGTCCCGGGAACCGCGACATAAATAATGTAAGACAAAATACGAAAATTGTTTATCAATATGAGGCTTGGACGACCTATCTCAAAAATGAAGCAGGAATCTACCGTGGCCGATTTGTAATCGTCGGTCATTTGGAACCGGGCGTCCCTAATATAACTGAAATACTGTTGAAAACGGCGAACACCCTAATAAATAAATAAAAAGAAACGACAATTAAACGATTTTAGTTTTCAAAGAATTGTACGAATGCAAATGTTCAACTTTCAACGAATCATCTCATATGGAAACGAAAAAACAAATCAAATTCCAATAAACATCAACGTTTGCCTCCACATTACACACATTCAATTTATCTTAACGATCGCTTCAAATGCAAAACCAACAGAAGGTATTTTATGCATTTTACAGAGAGGAAACTTCAAAATCCTAAGTACCGGTACTCAATAACGGTCAATAATTAAAGAAATTGTAAAGATATAACGTGTTGGCTAAATAAAGCTCATGGTTAAATAAACTAAACACAATTTTCAATTTTTAAACTATTAAAAACATGTGTGTATGAATGTGTGCGAATATTTTGCCATGGATTTGTCACTTTAAGGGAGAAGAAGAAGATTTTTTAATTAAAGAATCTCGACATTACACAACATTAAGCATGGCATATCACGGTCTCTAAGTTACAACAACAACAACATATTAATTATGTTTTAATGAATTAGTAGTATATTTATTTGTCTATCAAACACTTAATGTCAAGCCCACTTGCGGTGGTAAGACATGATCATCACATTAACTGTTCCGTGTATATTCGTCCGTCCGTCCTATGGTGTGATCAATGGTGCCATCATCAGGGCGTGTTCCAGCTATAAAATGCATCATTAAATTCTTCAATAACTTGACACGCTTTTTGTCCCTTGTGGGAACATGAAAATATTCAGGTTTGATAACAGTATGTTTGTTTATTAGTTGATTATCAAGCCAGACGGAGAACTTAATGACTGGTTTGAACGTTGCCTTTTCATTACAGTATATTTTCATTAATGTTAACAAATATTTTACAATGACAAATATCAAAAACTTCAATAAGGCAGCTCTGACTGTCACACCCTTTGGACTGATTGTATATATCCTGCATTAGTTCAGAAATATAAATCACTAAAATTCCTCCCCCAAATAAAAATACACAAAAGTATTCTTACAATAAAAATGTGCTTTAGTAAATATTCAATTTTGAAAAAGAGACACGTCAGTGTATTGTTATGAGATCAAATGAATGATTGAGTCGCTAAATATTGACCCTGATCATTTTTCGTTACCATTTTTTATATCGGTTTACATATAGTTTTCTTGTATTTCATTAACTGTTCCATGTGTTAAGACTAGTTAGATGTAATGCTTTAACACGTGACTGTCCTCTTTGTTTGTACTTTCAACATATTATTTGATATGTTTTCAAAATTCCAAAATATTTTAAAATGTGTATACTTATTTATTATGTTGATTATGATAATCTAGATCTAAATATTGTTTTATTTCAATGAATACAATTAAGTTATATTCCTAAATACATTCCTTATTCCTCCTGTAAGCCAAATTATGCAGCCAATGTTAATTAAAACTTGAAACTAGTTTTTTCAGCAATAATTTGAGATGAGTTATGTTATGAACAATATGCAACCACTGTCTCCATATTTAGTACCACAATTACCTTATCAAATTACACATTCTAGCTATTCGATGTCAGACAAAGACCAAATGTATGCTTTAGCATTTAGTTAATCTTTGCGTTCGGGTACTTGTCACAGGACAATTACGACGTTGGTTGGCGCTGCTCCGCTGTACATGGCTTTGTTAAATGTTTTGCAGAATATGTATTTTATGTTCTTATGTCTTGTTATTATCGTGTGCATGTGCACTGGAAGATATGAGCCGTCTCGCAAGAAAACCAACATTGTGGTATCTGCGAAAAGTGTCAACCCGGATCAGCATAAGCATGCCGCTCAGGCTAATCCGGCCATACACTTTTCGCCTCCTATGGATTCTCTTTTTCAGGAATCACTACTCTTTACATATATCCCCCTAAGACGGAATGTGTCGGCAGGATCAGTATGCGCGGACAGCGCAGGCTGATCTGGTTGATTCATTACGCAGATGCCATTATGTTGGTTTATGGACGGCTCATAGGTTAAATGTTGAAGAACTGTGTAGAAACTTAGTTAATTATTCATTGGGACATAAGTTAAGTCCAGGATGCAGTTGTCGAGCGTGATTACTATAAACTGAAAGCTTGTTTCGCAATCGATGGTAAAATAAATAAATGTTAACTAAATAAAGTCTACTATTTATTGGGACAACCCTTTTATTGCAAACCTGCTTACAGAAAAAAACATGTTAAATACTATTGACCACCATTACCTTGAGAAATCATACACATTTTTTAGAATCATTCCATCCATTCATGAACATGCAGTTATACATAATATAAGCATCTCAGCGAGCTTATATTTTAACAATGTTCATGATACACAGTAGACACCTTTGCAGCAGATACATTTTGTAAACATAAGCAAACAAGATAGTTTCTTAACAACGAATAATTGCTCCCTTTACAACAATGTTTAAAACTCTGTACCACAATTGCACTACCAAATATCCAGAATATCCATTGCTTTTCTCAGACGGTTTCCCAAAAAGGACACTCTAATGTAATCATATAAGGGAAACGGTTAAGAAATTCTAGATACACATTTGTGATTTGTGTTTACCATGTTATTATTAAAATTTGGAAACTTTGCAAACACTTTTGTCATTATAAATAGCTGATTTGGGTAAACGACAACATTCGATACCTCTCAAGCATCATCTCATTGTGGAAAAGAATCAATTATATTATGATGACTTGTTCATGAATGTAGACTTGCTAAAAAAGGCTCAAAAAGAATCGACATATAAAATATAAAGGTAAATGTTCGTTTGTTGTTCAGGTTCAAAACATGACAAATACTGTTGTGCCTATTGTGTACCGTGTGTTTCAGAGGATCATAGAACATCTATGCCACACTACTATCCGTCCTTATGATTTTATCAAATTTATCAAATAGTACAAACATGCCTCTCAGGGGTTATTCTTACTACCGCCTGGTCATGCATACAATGTATATCATTTGCAGGGTTTTCGACCAATGTTGAAGACTATTCATATGCCCAAGTAGTGGTAGAATATATTGTCATGTGCAAATTGTGTACATGAGATGCAGTTCCGATCCCCCAACTTCTGCATGAAGTTATTTACACCGATGCTACCGGCTAGTTGTCCAGTCCAACGTTATAGCGTAGTTATAAATATAAATCATGCCCTGCCTTAGCTGTGTCTGCATTAATGCATGACAAGCTGTGGCAACATGAATGTCCTGACTTAGCTTTGTCAACATTTATGCAATGATCTAAATGTGTACTTATTCAAGCATTGGCCTAGATGTATAACAGGTATGTCTCAACTAGCTGGGTCAAAATTCAATGTGTGTTCATTGCAGAAGTTGAAACAATATGCAAGTAGTTGGCGAATAATATCAGTTAGAGCTAATAGTTCACACTCGATGACCTAGTCTCACTATGCCAACTGTTTATCCCCAACACAATTTATCACAAAACTGACTTTTTGTTTTGGACTATACGTCGCTTTGACAGCTAAGGTCATATCGCGGCGGACATGAACAATGATATTGGTCCCACACCTTATATTGACATCGAGATAACAACAAGCTATGAAACCAATACAACCAACCTGTTGAAGCTCATGAGAAGTATTGACTCCACTCGTTATTCAGACACATTTAGTCGGCTCTTCCTGAAAAGGTTAGATTCAGAACGTGGCTGCCATTCTCATTGAGCGTCCACATGCCAAAGGGGAGGAAAGTCCCTTAGCCATAGGGACAATCTCAAAACTTAAGGTTGACAAAGTGAGACGACATCAAATGTTCTTTGCTTATGACAAACCACTGTTTTGGAGTAATATGATAAACAAAACTATATAATATTTACGGGCACACAGGATAGTCAAGCATAACGCTTCGGGAGTTGATGAGGTATTAAGTAAGTATTTAGTCAGTATCCAAAACAGTTTGATGGATATATTTTATCAAAAAATGTATTTTCTTAAGTAAGACATATGCCTCATGATGACGCTTTATTGTATGTCTTAAATGTCCTCACAAAATATTGGAACCAGTATACACATTGGTATCTTCACAAATTGTCTGATAGAAAAACGCGTTATGTCTTTACCATATTGTAATAATATGTTGAGTCGTAGACGTATTTACAAAACAAAATGTTATTTAATACAAATTGTACGATATGTACTTTATATGTTAGACTTATACATGTTATAGACGTAGATTGTAACATTATCCATTTAATTTCCCAGTTTGATTGTAGCGCAAATAAACTTAAGATAGGGATGTGAATTGTACTTCTTGCGATGGTATAGACAAACAAATCCAAATATTACCCTGTTATTGGAGATGAGTCTAGGAACACCTGCAGACTCCAATATATTCTCCTACTTTCCGATGGGTCCCAATGACTTATGTAGAAACAATTTATCTGCAATGACTCCAGTAGCGGATATATTGACTGTTACAACTTGTTGCAAAAAGACTTAACAAAGACTGTATACATTGTTATTTTATTGTGGCAGAAACTGGCCATGGCTTTCTTAAACAATACATTACAACTCAAAAGACAAAATATTTCAAGTTAGGCATATGAACCCTGGGATCAGATGTTCACAGTCCTTTAAAGAAAATTCACTCCAAATGGATGCCGCAACGCAGGGACAAGCCGCCAAATGCAGCCCTGCACAGCCAGGGATGCACCGCCATGAAATGGAGGAAAATGTCCCTGAACAAGCGGCACCCAACAGAAGGAGCCTAAATGATCCTCAAACTGAGGTTTGGCCGACGCACTTCCAAGTGAAGCGTTTTGTCATGCCAAATAAATTGTGCATTATCATTATCAAATTATTTTCAAATATTATTCAAAAAATTGTGCAAAATCAATCAACCAAATCACTATCAAATTAAATGCCAACATAAATTGTGCATTATCATTAACAAATTATATTCAAATTATTTTCAAAAAATTGTGCAAAATGAATCAACCAAATCAATATCAAATTATATGCCAACATAAATTGTGCATTATCATTATCAAATTATATGTCAATTATATTCAATAAATTGGGCAAAATCAATCAACCAAATCATTATCAACTTAATTGCAATACAACTTCAAAAAACTCCTTAAGTATGTTTACTAAGTGAATGTTTGCCACGGACCAGTTTCTGCAATAGGAGGTGAAACCTTAATATCTGATGTTATGAAACACTCAATTCCTTGAGCAAGCCTATTTAAAAACAAATCATTTCCCAAATGTGACAAATGTACACCATCACAAAAGAGGCCTGTGTCCAATTCACTTATTTCAGGATATCTTATGTATGCCCCATTTGTGCGGAGTAGTGCTGTAGCTATCTGGCTATTAAGTCTTATCCTACACTTATCCAGAGAGCCCTGTGGGAAATTTCACCCCTCCATGACAAACGTGGCAGAACCTGAGACCAAACCAGTAAAGTGTTTGGCATTAAACTATATATCTGATGTAATGTCTGAAGAATATTGTCACGTAGTCTAACAGCTCGTATTTGGCCTATATCATTACCGGAAATATGTAATACCAAGATATCTGGTGAATCCTCATAATACAGCAAAGTCTTTAGGTGCCTGAGAACTTGAGCCCATCTCATACCACTTTTTCCTTGCCACCAAATGTCAACTGCTAGCCTACCAAGCCCCAAATTAACCCCAAAACTAGTATTCTGTCTAGCATGTGTGAAAGCACACTTTATGATAGATGAGCCAACTATCCAGACACGACATCTTTCCTCTGCAAAATACTTTGACAAGCATTCACATACTTGTTTATATGGACAAGCTTAAATAAAATCATGTGAATTAATAATGATTATGATATCTGCTTTCAAAGCATACTAACATATAGTAGACAGCATGCTAAATCTTCTATTCTGTCAACATGCAATGGAATTACTGAGTATGCAAATTTAACTACATGAGCTAGACAAGAAACATGAATATTATAATGACAGTATGAAAATGTAAAAATCAAAAAACAAACATGTATGCTCAGGGGACTTCAACATCTCCCCTAAAAAACTAAAATGGCCCCAACTATTAAATGCATATACCTTTTTGCCTTAACTACTACTTAGCTAAAGTCGAAGTAGGAATACGAATATAAGACTTGTATGCCTGAGACTCCCATCTACCCAGCTCCTTGATAGCAGTCTCATCCATACCCAAGCCTGGGGCCTTAGTGGCCGTCCCTATGCGAAATGAATGAGAAGAGTATTGAGCTGCGTTTACTTTTAAAGCAGTCAATGTCTTTCTTAATATAGCGTTGAACTGATAACGAGTTAAAAACTCGCCACTGGCAAGAATGAAGAGCTGGCCAACTACCTTTGGTCTAATTTGCAGGTAGGATTTAAGATGTCTTACTGGGCAAAGAGACCCACTAGTTGACTGCAAAGACAAAATAGTACCCCTACCTAACTGGTCTGTCTTTGAATGTGGGACCTTAACCTCTATCATGGAATTTTTATTC
This sequence comes from Serripes groenlandicus, assembly GCA_031761405.1. NCBI lineage: Eukaryota > Metazoa > Mollusca > Bivalvia > Cardiida > Cardiidae > Serripes > Serripes groenlandicus. The sequence continues at coordinate 108,583 of JASEVX010000436.1, read as the reverse complement.
AACATTGATACATTAGAAAATTGAATAGCATGAATTGCTACTCTTTTAGAATCTGCAACCAGTTCCCCTACACGGAAAACCCCCAAAAATGCCATTGAGAAAACTGCTTGAAATAACTGAACTTCATATGGGGAGAAACATATTGTTGGCAGCCTTCTTATAATCCCACCAAGGAGCTGGGTCGTGTTAGGCAACCTTAGATCAGACCTTTTATACATTTTGTCCATTCCAGCAAGCATCTTTTTTAACAAAAAGTTTTGTGTGACATCGGGCAGCTGTGACACCTTGCATTTGTAACCAACACCTGACATATATGACCTTACAGTTGAAGGGGAAGAACCTTTTAATGACAAAAAGGAAATGAAGTCCGCTAAATGTTGTACCCCTGGTGGCCATATTTGTTTAAGGCAATATGACCTCCTAAATTCTTCAAAAGCCCTTATTCCAGTAGCATAGGTTTCATGTGTGTTGATTGCCAATGAAGCTTCCATCAATTGTTCAGCTCTATATTTAAGATCAGTGACCGAAATGCTTGTGGTATCACTGATGGGAGCGTGTCTGCCCTGGGCGCCAACTAATGAAAACGGACCCACTGCTTACGAGAAAGAGCATCAGCTATACAGTTTTGCTTACCCCTAATATGAACTGCCTTATACTGTATATTAAACATTAAGCATTGCAAAACCAACGACCTTATAATTTGCATGACCCTCCAAGAGTGAGATGACCTTTTATTTAGTATAGAAACCAGTGCAATATTATCAGTATGAAGAATCAATTTCTTTCCTTTGAGCAGGTACCCCCAAGTTTTGAAAGCCAACAAGATAGGTATTAATTCTAAAAAGGTTGCATCTTTCAAAATACCCGAATTTAACCACGAGTTTGGCCACTGGAAAAATATCCATTTAGGCTCAAAATAAGCTGCACAACCAAGGTTTGAACCCCCTGCAGCATCAGTGTACAGCTGCATATCTACATTAGTAACCCAGTCTGACTCTGGAAAGTAGCAAATTCCATTGAAACAGTCTAAGAATAACAAAAGCATCTTAAAGTCATCCTTCAATGGTAGAGTTAAACGAATAAAGTGGTGAGGTTTTGAAGCCTTTGACATGGCTGCATATATTCGACCGCAAAATGCTCTCATAGTCGGAATTGCTCGTGCACAAAAATTGGCTGAGCCAGCTAAAGATTGAAGGGACTTGAGCATAATTTTATTTTTGCTCAGAGCAAAATGCAATTTCTCATTCAGTTCGACAATTTTCGACAGTGGTATTCTTATCTCCATATTTATTGTTTCCAGCTCTAATCCTAAGAAGGTAATAACTTCTGTCGGACCTTCAGATTTGTCATATGCTAAAGGCACCCCAAGGTCAATACAAAGTTGTTGGAAGACAAACATGATACATTCACACTCCATACCACCCTGTTTTCCACCAAACAAAAAGTCATCCAAATAATGCATTGCATTTTTGTTGTTTGATTTTTGAAACAAGGCCCATTCTAAAAAGGTTGAGAATTTTTCAAATAATGCACATGAAATAGAACAACCCATTGGCAAGGTCTTTTGGAAAAAATATTCATTGTTCAACTTGAAACCCAACAAGTCAAAATCTTTCGGGTTGACTGGCAGCAACTTAAATGCTGATTTTATATCCATTTTCCCCAAAAGTGCACCTTTACCAAGTGAACTAATCATTGCAATAGCATTATCAAAAGAGGAATACTGAACGCTACAAATGGACGGATCAATACAGTCGTTGATGCTAGAGCCAGAGGGATATGACAAATGATGTATCATACGATAAGAGTTGTCTTTCTTAACTACCAAACCAATAGGTGAAATTCTCATGTTTTCAAAAGGCTGTTCATTAAATGGCCCTGCTATCCGTCTAGCTTCAACTTCTTTCATGACTAGCTTTAAAGCCTCCTTCTCATTTTGTTTGACTGATATTAAATTAGAACAATCTGTTTTTAACCTTGGGCCAAAATAATGCAAGGAAAAACCATTAGTAAAACCATCAATTAATTCAGTTTTAACCAAGCCATTAGGATATTCATATAACAAGGAGGCCAGACGGTGAACTTTAATTGGTGTTATGCCTAGGTCCATTAAATGCGAATCTGGCTCTTGAACTGAATTGACTCCTAGGCACTTGATACCTGGTACTGTTACTTGGATTATGTCTGGGTTGATTGTATGATGGGGTTGGGAAACGGGGTCCCGAGGGCATGATAGACCTAGCATAAGGAACAGAAGACGAATGATTAGAGACATAACAAGAAACCGCAGGGTGATTTCCAGAGCAACGCAAACAAATGGCCTTATAACTACAAGCTGACTTGACACACCAGCCATTATTGTAGACAAAACATTTCTTTAATTGAGGCCTAGAGCTGGAAACAGCCTGTTCTTGAGTTCCAGTATTGACCATATACAGAAGCCACAGCTCCTGATCAACTGTACCCCAAGAAATTGTCCGATCTATTGACTTTTTAAATCTAAATTGATCATCATATTGTCTCCATCCTCCGCCCCCAAAACGGTAGGCACCTAGACGAATAACACTCATATATTTCAACAGATGTTGAGTTTCATCTGAATGGTTTAAAGTGTAAATACTCATAACAATCATAAAGGCATCCGTCCATTGCTCTATGCCATGTATTTTGGGAACACTCTGGCGTTTTTGAATAATCATCTCCCCATTTCTAATATCTATTTTGCTCTCTTCCTCATGTTTTTGGGGGGAAGGTAACAAACTACCAAATTCAACATACTCATCATTAAATATTTTTAACCGAATGTTTGCACTAATGTGTGCTCCCAAGGTAGAATTTAAAGACAAAATGAAAGGTTCAGCCTCATTACCTAAGTCAAACGACTCGGAGACTGTCTCCCTTCTGTTAGCCAGACTATTGATTGTTTCGATCAATCTAGGAGTCACTGCATCCACCACCTTGTCGACCAACCCAGACAAATCGTTCTCGGGGGCCCCAGCGCCTGTTGCCACAGGGATAGTTGCTGTTGTTCCGGCAGGCATATTGACAGTCTCTGTATTGGCAGTATATTTCGAATTTGTTACTCTCCTCCTCTTACTTGCCCTTCTTGCTGATGACATAGTTCTATCTAATGCAAGAAAACAGACATTTGTAAAAAACATTGTGATAAGTAATGTTGTAATGCTTACTTTGCATTACTGATCAATTGTGTTCTATTTGATACCCAGCATATATTTTCTACAAATACTGAGCAATCGGATTATATTTAAAAATCAGGCAGACGAACATTTCAGCAGACGACAATTACTAAAGCACCCGAAAGATTAAGATGTTTTAATGAGGAAGTATTTTGACTTGCTTTCAGAAACCCAGCGGTTTTAAACCTGAATGTACGTCTGTGTCAGAAAAAGCGTACCCGTATCTAGCTGAACCTCTCAAATCTAAAATAATGTTGACGGAGTTTTTGAAGCGGGAAAAGTTGCCATTTCCTGGCAAGCTGACGTCTTACGTGGTCTCACAGAACGCTGCATTTTGTTTACGTTGCCACTGTCCGATATTTCTACAACAAACGCACAATAACAGACTGGTTTACTTCAAACCGGTTGGCAAGCTGGTGAATGCTCATTCCTGTATTTGACGTGCCCCACAATTTGCCATTTGTATGCAAATGATAGTTTACATCTTACAATCTTTAACAATAGTCACACCCAACTATTGGCACGCGGAACCTGTGCAGGTAGGACCCAATGAAGACAGGGTAAACATGGGTTTTAAAAATTGCGGTGGTAACACTGTACAACCGCTTATTGATCGACGATACCAATACATGTTTGTACGGAGGGATAATGAAGGCACATGCTGCATTCCAGACGTATATTAATTTCAAATGTACAAAAAATGTCTTTTATACAGGTGATGCTTAACTTTTGTTAGTGTACGACAAAATTTAACGCATTTTAATCCTTGCTGAAAACATCAAGAGGCTGCTTTGTTATGCAGACGAGCTAGTCGTATTTGCAACAATTTAAGGGCATAAAACACGTCAATGGTGTAAACCCAAACTAGTCAGCGTTTGAGGCACCTGCATCTACAGTATCATCAATTTGTTTTGGTAGAAGTTTTCGGATATGTGTACTTCCTTTCGACTAAAAATTCGTCTTAAAGAAACTGAACTCCATATGCTAAACCGGTAAGGACAAAAGAAAATTGTCTAATATTCAAATGAGTTTGGTATTGTCCTATTAAGGGCATTCAAACTGGCTTACTCATAACTTACATTATTTGCATAACTCCAACATTTCGTTGTTTTTGAATGTTTTCCATCGCACATTTTACTGGGGTATGTATACCATGTAAACCACCGTGTTTATCAATTACTATCAGTTGTATAAATGTTTACTTTACCGATAGCTTTATCGATAGCCGGGATGGCAGTGTGGTTATGGGCGCACTTATTTTTTACAAATAATCATATAAATAAATACAGAGCGTATTACTAGTCAAAATCACAAGTTTGAAGTAATACAAAAATATGGAGTTCAGTTCCTTTAAAATCTCTTCCATGGTTTTTTATATTACAACCGAGTAATTTTGAATAAGCTATCTGTAGCAAGTCGAGGTAGCATTAAAACATACAATAGTAGAAACAAAAGACAGAACAATCTTGTTTATCTTTATTTTTGTTGGAACACAATATTCAGCAGAAAATTAACATGAGCTGTCTCATTACAAAAACTATATATGAGGGAGGCACCTTCAAACAAAATCTCTACAGTTTGGGTTGACAAATAGAAATTATTATAATGTATAAACCATCATTCCACCCGATGCATCAAAAAATATATTTATACACACATTGTTTAAATATGAAGTTGATGCACACGGTTCAATACTCTAACACAAAAGAAATAACTACAGGTGTTCAGTGCCTTCCAAAAGTAATTGGACAACCATTAAAATTACCACTAGGCGACATGTTATCCCGTTTAAGTTCAGCTGCTATAAATCCTTCAAATGTACAATCGCAGCTACAATTTCTGTTCCTAGATGTCAAACAAGCATAAAAGTTGTTGTTCAGAATAATTACATTGCTCACAGGTTCTGTAGAAATTCACAGATTGTGTGGTCCTATTGCTTTCCATGTTATTTCGTGGAAAATTAAGATTTTCCTACTTTTGGTTCTATTTATGCCAGAATTTGGTAAGTTGTTACATTAAATGCCTGCACATTCTGCTTAACAATCTACATTAAAGCTTGAAGAATACAGGAACAGCTGAAAATATTTAAGCGGTTTTGTAATAGATGGTATAGCATGGTACTAAAATGGGTGTTTTGAACTTTGTCCATTTTACTTTTGGAGGGCACTGTACAAGTCATTTTGATTTTATCTTGTGCATTCAATACATTATAAGCAAGTACAAAATACCTGTGCATTTTGACAGAGGAATAATTTTGAAAAGCGGCTTTACAATTCAATTTGGTTGCTGTGTTTTAGTTATCCTCCTGGATAAACACTATCTCTATACTTTTCAATAGGCGTTTAAATCCTTCATGCTCCCACAAATATATGTATATGCATATATGGAAAATAAGCTTTGTCCCCTAGCAGCCATGTTGTTCAACGGATCAAAATAATTTGAACAATCTTGGTAGAGGGTCACCCAAGGAAAATTTGTGCAAAATTATTTTCAAATCAGGCTAGTACTTTTGGATAAGAAGATTTTTTAAGTTTTTTCTATACGTCGCATATAAGGAAAATAAGGCCATGTTTTCAAAAGATCAAAATAATTTCAACATCCTTGGTAGAGGGTCAACCAAGAAAGACTTGTGCAAAAATGTTTTTAAATCAGGCTAGTACGTTTAGACGAGAAGATTTTTTAAGGTTTTTTACCATACACATAAAAGGAAAAAAAGCAGGAACCGCTCATCACAGGATTCAAACCAGGGTCCTTTGAAACGAGAGTCCGACGCTCTACCTCTGCACCCAAGTTCTACATGGAATTAAATTATTTGATTAAATTTGAAAGAGGACCACCCCAGGAACAGTCCTGTGAAATTATTTTGAATTTGGTTCATTGGTTTAGGAGAAAATGTTTGTATGAAATTGTTAACAGACAGGCGACGAGTGATCACAAAAGCTCACCTTGCACTTTGTGCACAGGTGAGCTACAATATAGGGTCACAAAGGTTGTTTAGATTTTATTGGCGTTTCTACACCACCATTTATCTGTATCTTATCAGAATAGCACTATGTATTAGAAAAGAACCTCGGTAAACCTTTATTTTCAAAGCATAAAATTTGAAAGAATTCCATTATTAATTACCTTGACTGTAACAAATGCTTATAAGAGACATTCAAACAAACACATATATAATGTAATAAGAATCTGCACACTATAAAAAACAAACTTTAGGTTCACTTTATCTTTTGCATATTTTTCAGCTGATATTTTATATTAAGCCATGTTCTGTTTGCAAGTGCTTTGCAGTCTGCCTGAACTTTGATTATTTCTTTTTTCCCAGGTAGCCGTCTGCAGTTTGCGCCTATGTAGGAGGAAAATGCATCAAACAATGCCACCTTCTCTTGGTAACACCAGGGTCTATGCACCTGATTCTTTTTCCCTGTTTTAAAAATAGAGATGACAGTATGACTAAATACAGATTTCATTGAGAACATTTTGTTCCATTTTTCGATAACAACTATTGTTAATAGCGGCATAATCATGCATAGAATATGCATAAGATTCTTAATCTCTTATGCCTGAAAACTGTCTCTTCAATTTCTCATATTCTGGTTTCATACTCTGTTTTATCTAATCTTTATCTGGGGAAAATACTGATTGAGTTTCAAAGTCTTTGACTAAGGGCTAAATGTCTGCATGTGGACAAAATCTAGAAAATGACAAGGTTAAAAGTGGACAACAAACCAACCATGCTAAAATGCTGGCAAAGAAATGATAAACTTGCTAAACATCTGATGACATTCATGTTGTCAATCACAAAAGACAGTTCAGTACTGGTTTTTAAAATTCAGTTTCATACATGTATGCTGTTTTTTGTATTTTCTCTTAATCCTTAAAACTTTTTTATGAAATCATGTGATATGTAGCACATAACCTTACCCTTATTATTAAATTTATCTTGTAATCACATAATCCCATCTTCTAAAGGCAGCAGACCAATGTTTGATAGTAGAAGCCAACAGTATTCCAATCAAGATTAAAACAAGTAAAATTATGCATATGACTGCTATAATAGCTATTTCTAAATCTTTAAACATTGAACTGGACTCCATTTTGTACAAACATTATGTGAAAACACAATTTCTATTGGTTTAATACAACATCACTTTTAATTGGTTGATAACTTTATGTGCTACCTACACGATAGGTCATGTGAAACAGAAACACACAAGTACACTCTTTATCCTTGAATTGATTGATTGGGGTTTAACGCCATTTTTAACAATTTCTCAGTTATATCACGGCGGCCAGTTCTCCTACTCATGCATTTCCTGGTTTTCTCACACCAGTACTCCACACAACAATCTTCCCAAGCAACTGGCTGCTTTTCCACATAGACTTAGCCCATTGGTGGAAGACGAATGATGCATGTCGCATTGACTTTTGTCAATCGTCGGAAAGAAAGTTGGCAGAGCCGGGATTCGAACTCACAACCCTTGGATTGACAGCCCGCGTTGCTACCGACTGAGCTACCGGGGCTCGGCTCTTTATCCTTGAAAGCAATGGGTTAGGAGAAACATTTGACAATACTAAAACTGACCAGTTGTAAACAGTAGAGACCCAGTTCAGACAGGTCCTGCAAGTGCTGTCTGATCTAGATATAAATTGTTTGTGAAAGGTGTTAAACTTGAATATATGTGCCGCATACCAATTTAATTTCAACTAAAATCCTACAGATGCACGACGGTAATAAACAAGAGCACCGCGTACGGCACAGACGCTCGGCAGTAGTAGTTTGTTATAAAATAGCAAAAAAGCTGAGCTAAACATAAAACCTTAACCGGACGACAACGCTGCCGCCGACAACACGCTGACGCCAGGGTCATGACAATAGCTCTCGTTTTTTTTCAAAAAGCCGAGCTAGAAATCAAGTTATACATATGCATGTATAAATAGTAACATTGTTTAAGACATTAATTTTCAGAAATAAGTCCATTTGCCATACAAAAGTGGTAAAATTAGCTTGTCCAACTTGTACATAGCCCACTCCAACAGTTTGTTTTCTGACAGACTATTGAGTGAAACAGGTTTGATATGCCTTGTAAAGCCGTAATTTTGTGCTGGAAAGTGCTTGTAGCAGCTGTGAAATACTTGTGGAGGTACTTCATGGTGATTCAGTGGTTCTCATAAATTCTTTAATTCAAAACAGACTCATTCATTACACAAACCAAACATCAAGGAGTTTTCCTCTCTAAATTCCAAACTCTAAACCAGAGGGCCACGATGGCCCTAAATCACTCAACATAGTATAACTGCTAAAAACAACAAATGCAATGTAATGCGAGTTCATCAAAATAAAAGAAAGAACAAGAAAATGCTCCATGTCAAATATCCAAGCTTTAGGTCTATGAAAAAAGACTTTTAAAGGTTTCCTATATATGTCATTGTAATTTCCTAAATATTTCTGGGTAAAACATGTGACTCCCCAACTTTTAAAGGTTTCCTATATATGTCTTTGTAATTTCCTAAATATTTCTGGGTAAAACATGTGACTCCCCGTGCAGGGCCCATAATTTGAATAATCTTGGTAGATGTCCACTAGACAATGCTACACAACAAATTACAGAGCTCTGGGCCTGGTAGTTTTAGACAATAATTTTTTTAAAGATTTTCATTCTTGTTGCCATAGCAACCCAAGTTCTAAATAGAATGGAATTCTTTGAAAAACTAGAGCTTTATGAAGGAAACATCCCTGCCAAGTTTCATCAACTTGACCAAGTTGTTTAGGAGATGTTGTTTCAAGCAAACGTTGACCGACGACAGACAACGCACACAGGGTGATCACAAAAGCACCCTATTAGCTCAGGTGAGCAGGCGAGCTAAAAATAGCAGCCAAAATCAGTATGTCTGTCAAAGGTTAAAAATGTACAACCCCATGCTTAAAATACATCACTTCAAACGTACTGTTGCCTTTGGTTGTCCTCAGGTTATCAACATATACAAATGGAGACACACACATTATTATAACGTACCACCCATGTTTTTCCTACACCGTTGGTCACTCATGCTGGCCACTGGTGGCTGCACAGCTGCCGAGACTGGCGAAGTTTCTGCTTCTGAAATGGAAAAGGCTCAGCTATACCATATGTTATATGTACTGTAAGAACATTTATTTTAGCTCAAAGGGTTCAAACTTGAATCAAATTATTTTGAGCGCAATGTTGATTTAGCACTGAATTAGAAGCGCTATTTGATATTAACGGTTTGGCAAGTTTTAAATTGCCGATATTTAGAGGTGGAAAAACAGCTTTATGCAGTAGCTCTTCCCGCTGTTTTGAGTAATAAAGCAATAGATTTCATAGTTTTGGAGAAAAGTGGACCTTGACAAACGAAGGTTAACAAGGTATGTCTGCAAAGTAGATGCCGGTGCAAGCAATAGTAATACAGATAATACTTAGTTTAATAAGCTCAATTTGTTATTATAGTATTATACACAACATTTGTTAAGTAACATGCATGGCAAATAGTGAATATAATATATAACATAAACAAGAGGGCCATGATGGCCCTGGATCGCTCACCTTAATTATACAATGTACTGCAATGCAAAAACACATCAAGACAATTATTCTGAATGCAACCTCCAGTGTTAACAAGATTTTCCTTCATTTGGCCTAGTGATATTTTTTTTCCTGATATGACCCATATTCCAACATGGACTAGTTATCATCAAGACAACATTCTGACAAATTTTCAACTTGCTCAAAGTACAAATGCGGCCTCCGGAGTTTGAACCCATATTGGAACTTGACATAGATATAATTCAGACAAACATTCTGACCAAATTTCAAGATTCTGATGCAAAAAATGCGGCATTCAAAGTGTTAACAAGATTTTCCTTCAATTTGGCCTAGTGACCTTGTTTTTGAACCTACATGACACAAATTCGAACTTGGCTTAGATATCATTTAAACATTCTCATTAAATGTCAAGCTGCTGTAGCAAAAAAAGTGTCTTCTACAGAGTTAACACGTTTTTCCATCAATTTGGCCTAGTGACCTAGTTTCTTACCCAATATGACCCGTATTCGAACTTGACCTAGATATCTTTAAGACAAACATTCTGATAAAATTTCAAACTTCTGAAGCAAAAATTGAGGCCTCTACAGTGTTAACAAGATTTTCCTTCAATTTGGCCTAGTGACCTAGTTTTTGACCCGGAATGACCCATATTCGAACTTGGCCAAGATATCATTCAGCTCAACATTCTGACCAAATTTCAAGCTGCTGAAGCCAAAAAAATGCGGCTTCTACAGTATTAACAATATTTCCCATCAATTTAACCTAGTGACCTAGTTTCTGACCCAATATGACCCATATTCGAACTTGATTTAGATATTTTTAAGACAAACATTCTGACAAAATTTCAAACTGCTGAAGCAAAAATTGCGGCCTCTGGAGTGTTAACAAGATTTTCCTTCAATTTGACCTAGTGACCTACTTTTTGACCAATCATAACCCATGTTCGAACTTGACCTACATATCATCAAGACAAACATTCTGATAAAGTTTCAACATGCTCAAGTTGAAAATGTGGCCTCTAGAGTGTTAACAAGATTACCCTTCAATTTGGCCTAGTGACCTAGTTTTAGACCCGGCATGACCCGTATTTGAACTTGACCTAGATATCATTCAGTTCAACATTCTGACCAAATTTCAAGCTGCTGAAGCAAAAAATGCGGCTTTTACATTGTTAACAATATTTTCCTTCAATTTGGCCTAGTGACCTAGTTTCCTTACCCAATATGACCCATATTCGAACCTGACCTAGATATTTTTAAGACAAACATTCTGACAAAATTTCAAACTGCTGAAGCAAAAATTGCGGCCTCTGGAGTGTTAACAAGATTTTCCTTCAATTTGACCTAGTGACCTACTTTTTGACCCGACATGACCCATGTTCGAACTTGACCTACATATTATCAAGACAAACATTCTGATAAAGGTTCAACATGCTCAAGTTGAAAATGTGGCCTCCAGAGTGTTAACAAGATTTTCCTTCAATTTGACCTAGTGACCTAGTGTTTGACCTCATATGTCCCAGTTTCGAACTTGTCTAAGATTTAATGGAGATAAATGTTTTGATAAACTTTCATGAAGATAGGATGCAAAATGTAGCCTGTAGAGTGTTAACAAGCTCAAATGTTGACGACGCACGACGGACGACGGACGACGGCCGGACGCCGGACAAAATGTGATCACAAATGTGTGAAAATTGGGCAAAGACATGAAAAGTGCTTCTGAAATCATATGTATGTTTAATAATCTCAAATATTTTATAGTTTCCAGATATAACCATTAAAAAAAAAAAATACGAAAAGGGCAGTGTTCCAGATATGTTTACTTCTCAAATAAGGCACTACCACAGTAACTGGTATCTTGGGGATAAGTTTCGGTTGCAACCAGAGTTCTGCAATGTCGTTTGAAGACAACAATGACAAAGGACAGATGGACGACAGACACAATAGCTCACCTTGAATTAACAAGAGGACCATGATGGTCCTATATCGCTCACCTCATTTAATCAATCTTAAAAAGTTTTCAGTGTTCTTTCCCCTATATGAGTCTATGAAAAACAAGTGACCCCCGGGGAGGGGTCATTTTTAACCCCAGGGTTATAATTTGAACAATCTAGGTAGAGGCTCACTAGATGATGCTACATACTAAATATCAAAGGCATGGGCTCTCTACTTTCAGACATGAAGATTTTTTAAGTTTTTTCCCTATATGAGTCTATGAAAAACAAGTTTTTGACCCCAGGGATATAATTTGAACAATCTTGGTAGAGGATCACTACATGATGCTACATACCAAATATCAAAGGCATGGGCCTTCTACTTTCAGACAAGAAGATTTTTTAAGTTTTGGTTAATTTCCCCTTTTTTGGTGCCGTGGCAACCAAAGTTCTGCATGGAATAGAATTCTTTGAACAAGTTTGAAAGAGATCCACCCAAGGAACATTCCTGTACAATTATTTTGAATTTGGTTCATTGGTTTAGGAGGAGAAGTCGTTTGTAGGAAAATGTGAACGGACGATGACGACGGACGACGGACAGTGAGCGATCACAAAAGCTCACCTTATAGGTGAGCTAATAAAAAGCCGCCAAACCTCAAATCAACACTTTTAGCCTATCAGTTGTGTTCACTTGGCCATCTCCGGAATCTTCCATAAGATAGACCCTGTGTGTAATCAGGCCAAAGGCTACACCAAATTGATTTGACAGGCAGTTTCTGATTAATTCAATAATTATGTTTTGCTTGAATTTATATTAATGCCGTTTCATATTGTAATGCACTGAAAATTCAAATGTAGCAAAATGTCGGTGATTATGTATTTATAACAACCTTTTGTTTATGTTCTTAGCAACACAATTTGTGCAATAAATGTCTTAAATAAAACAGGTGTTGGCATAAATTATAGATATTTTGTCACCAATTTGGGACAAATTAATTTTAAGTGACCTGTGATGAATTTTGCAACTTTCGTGATTTCCACATTGCTTGCAATGTACATACACCTTTATGAAAGAAATCTATCCATCAATAAATGTACAGTGCAAAGATTACTTATCTTTTCTGTTGGTTTTATCCTAGAAAATGATTCTTAATCCATTGTCTTCATTTAAGCAGTGAACTGAGTAATGATAGTCGGATTATACACAGTGATAAACTTACCATTGGATGTCGCTGTAGGTGAACAAATTTCACCAAAAGGAATGCTATGAGCCTTCTGCAGTCTCCCTGTTTCTGCTGCTACAAGTATACTCGCAACTTTAGAGAGTTCCACTGTTTTGTTTGACATTCTATACCACCTCTTGTGTACATCAATTGTGTGGCCCATGTGATCTGTGACCCAACGTAGTTCTGCTTCTGTCATATCTATAAGTTGTAGAGTTGTGGACAAGTATTTTCTCAGCTGTGTAGCTGTTATCAAAGAGCTGTGTTTTAATCCTGCCTCATTACAAACATGCCTTATACAGTCTGAACCTCTCATGTACTGCAGTGAATTCTTATGCAATCTACCAAACACATACAGATTTTCAGAATTGGAAATCACTGATTCTCTGTGCTTGAGCAAAATGTTAATTGCTGAAACAGTTTCTTCAGGGAAGAGTACAGACACCCGTTTACCGCCCTTTCCTACAACATAACCTAGTCTAAGTCTCTCAGCTAAGAGTCTTTCTTCTTGAGGCAGGGCGTCAATTTCTTCTTTGTGAATGCCCTTTCTCTCATTAATACATTGCCATTGTGCTATTTTTAGTTTTCCAGGTTCCCCACCTCTCCGCGCATTGAACGATATCAGCCTTGCAAGTACTAATGTAGCCAACTGTTTGTAATTTTGGTGATCACATCCCCTTTGTACTTCAAGAGACAAGGAATTAATCTGTTCCAAACAGTACTCCTTTAGTTTTGTAATATCGTTAGTAAGCGGCAACAGATTCTCTTCTTGATCCTCTCTGTCTACATTTTTGGCGTCTCTGCATGTTTTTTTTAGTTTTGGCCATTCCCTCTCATAATTCATAAACATTTTCCTGGCTTTCTGAAGAAGGAAATCATCATCTACACCCAGAGCATATCCTTCAAATGCTGCTATCAGCCCTCTTACCCCTTGACCACACTTGATGCCAATGTTTGCTCTTCCTACTGTTATTTCATTTTGACCGTATTTGAATTCAGCCAGAGACCTAATACCAGCAGCTAAATTATTCCAATTAACATGATCAATCAATTCCATCCATGCAAGGTCTGGATTGCTTGAAAGATCCCTCACTTTCAGCAAAAGTTTTCCGAGCAGCCTTACTGTCCACGAAGCATATGTATGTGATTTTCCCTCCTCTAACAAACTGTTTGTATAGAGTTTCAATAGTTTGTCATGTTTTACAACCATTATCTTTCATTTTCATTTTACCATATAATTTTTCTAAAAGTTCTGTTGAGCCGCCAGTTGAGCAGGAAACTGAATCTACTGTTGAACTCACTGCTTTGATATTTGACTGAAAAATATTTTTCTTTTTCTGTTCGGAGATGTCTCCAAAGACAGAAAAATAGCACTTTTTGGTATGTCTCCAAAGATTTTTTTTTATAAAGTATGCATAACAATAGATGCAAGCCTTGTAATCATCTGGCTTGCGATTACCACCAGTTCTTTTTGAAACTTGCAATTCCCCACCTATGGTTTTCGCCCTGATATTGGCTTTGTATGCACCTCTATTTATTAAAACCTTCCATAAAGCTCTCTTTTCCTTTGAACCTTTTGGCTTTGACAAGGCTGCTTTAACAAGATCATCATCTTTATGAGCTACAGCCGCATGTCTCGGAATATCACAAACTTTTTTCTCACATACGAAACATGTGTGTTTTCTTTTAAAGTCCCTTTCACCTTTAGCTAGGTTGCTGCCCCTCTTTTCAACTGTTATAACTGAAAGATACATGAAAACACAAATCAGGGGTGACAACAAAATTTCGAAGGAAGTAAGGAAAAAAAGAAAGGTATGTATACAGGTAGTATTTATGATCTACCACAAGCCAACTAGACTTCTTATAAGCAAATATAATCTGCTTAACGCAAGGCTTAAACTGAAAGGGAATTGGTGCAAGTGACTGCAAGTCAGAGACCTCTTTTACAAATGTTAAACAACTAGAACTGCATAAACAAAGGGACCATGATGGTCCTATATCTCTCAACTGATTTATGATAACTTAAAACAGTTTTCAGTGTTCTTACTCTACAAGGAAAACGAGCAACGACCCCTGGCGGCCATGTTATTCAACAATCTGAATAATTTCAACTCTCTTGGTATAGGGTCTCCCAAGGAAATCATGTGCCAAATTATTTTAAAATCAGGCCTATACTTTTGTGTTTTCACTATATATACATATAAAGACAAGAATTACGCGTTATTATATGTCTCGCCGTCCCCTGCTTTAACTATCAATACAAGTATAAAATACAAAGATTAAATATGTTTGCAAAATTTGAAGTTGATCTAATCGAATAATTTCAACAAGCCTGGTAGTGGGTCCCTCAAGTAACATTTGTGCCAAATTATTTTTAAAACAGGCCAGTTCTTTTGGACAAGAAGATTTTTAAAGTCTTTACAATACACATATAAGGAAAACAAGATCCACCCCCTGTTGGCCATATTTTTCAATGGATCAGAATAATCTGAACAATCTTGATAGGGGGTCAAGGTCACCCAAGGAACATTCATGCCAAATTATTTTTAAATTGGGCCAGTTCTTTTGGACAAGAAGATCTTTTAAGTTTTCACTATATATACATATAAGGAGGAAAACAAGTCCCGCCCCCCCCCCCTGGTGGCCATTTTTTTTTAAAGAATCGCAATACTTTAACCAATCTTGGTAGAGGGTCACCCAAGGAACATTTGTTTGTGCCAAATTATCTTTAAATTGGGCCAGTACTTTTGGACAAGAAGAATTTTAAAGTTTTTACAATACACATGAGGAAAACAAGCTTCGCCCCTGGGCGGCCATGTTTTTCAACGGATTGGTATAATTTGAACAATCTTAGTAATGGGTCCCCAATGAATATTTGAGCTGAATTTTTTTTTAAATTGAACAGTACTTTTGAACAAAAAGATTTTCCCCTTTTCTGATGCCGCATCCACATTTCTTCATGGAATTTAATTCTTTGAACAACTTTGAAAGAGGTCCACCGAAGTAACATTCCTGTGAAATTATTTTGAAAGCAGTCTATTAGTTTAGGAGAAGTCTTTTGTAGGAAAAAGTGAACAGACGGCCGGACGCCGGACAAAAAGCGATCACAATAGCTCACCTTGAGCACTTCGTGCAGAGGCGAGCTAAAAACAGATCTATTAGCTTTAAAAGTACATTTATTTTACATGGCTAAAAGGGCTGACAATATATGAAAACTGAATTTAATATTGACAATGAATTTTTTTTCCATTTCAATAACAGGACTTTGATCTCAAATACGACTGACAAAAAGTCATGCGAAAGAATCGCAGATAGTTTGCTACATTTTGGCTTCAAGTCTGAATAATATTTAAATTGTATCCCTCTCCTGTAAAAACGTCAAACAGGTTATAAGACTATTTTCACACAAAACTCTCAGGAGTATCATTCAAAACAAACAGGGTAATGCAGTGACTGCAATTTTTCCCCTAGCAACAAACTTACCAGGAATCTTATTAGCTTCCTCTAAAGAGGATGTGACACTACTGTTTTGAATCATCTCTGCACTGTTAAGATGTGACTGAAAACCTGAAAGTAGCATTGGCCAGACGTAAGAAGCAATACGCCCACAGAAAAGGTCAAAAGAAGGGCCCATATTCAGTAAGGCTTCAGTTTGAGACCAATCCGAGACTTGAGACCAGTCTCAGACTCAAGCTGTAGTGAATATAAGCCCAAATAACTTTTTCAGCATCTAAGAATTTCGGCATCAATAACATTTCTGACCTAAAATAAATCGTAAGACCGAAATTTGCCAGATGTTTTCATATGTTTTCATATGAAACGAAACAATGTACATTAAAGCTGGGATGAATCACGAAAAACAAAAGTACATAGCTTTTATTCTAGAACTTAACGAATGGTTTCGTAGTGCACTATTACTACTCAATATTAAATAAAATGGCAGCAAAATTGTTTAAAATATTACCTATGATGCTTTGCACTAATAAGACTTGTTGATTACTTATATTAGCAAAGAACTCATCTTATCTATTATACCTGTCAGCAGGGAGCTCTTCTCAGGATGAATACAATGTTAAGTCTTACTGCAAGTATTTTTAGCCTACCTAGAATACGTCAAAATTGTATCCAGGACATCTAAATGGAACTCACTTAAATTGGCGCTATAATATACAGTGGACTCGGAAGTCCAGGCTGTAAAGATGATTTGTGATTCACATTTGTTTATTTTAAAATATTTGTACTTTTTCAACATGTAAAATTCACACTGAAGGTTTTTCTTCAAGAGCATCTAAATCACTAGATGCCCAAGGGCAACAAGTTGAGCCCGCAAGCTGGCAAGTTGAGACACTGCATCATCCTATTTCTGTTATTCCATAATCTAAGCTATGTGTTACAAAGCAACAGCATGTATAAGCTAAACACAACCAGATTTTTTAACAGGACTTTGCCCTCTGAGCTTTACATATTAACATGGTTTTGACAGGTAAAAGCAGATTTTTCTGCTGACCAGCACCTTAGTTGTAAACAAATCATCCCCTGATTTTCTGGCCCTATTCATGAATATTAGGTACGATATATGTATATGTTCTTAACCCAGCACAAATGCATTGTGCATGTTTTGGACAGTGAAACAATGTTGTGTGCTATTGCGAAAAGACTGATTCAAAGTAAAATATTTATTCCATAAACATGAATTTCAAACAATTTTAATCACATCCTGTTAGGACCAATGGCTCTTTCACTTTGGATTTTCTTTTCAATCTTTTTTTCAGTGCAAGGATTTTGTTTACATCTTTTCACTACATGGAACACTTACCAAAGTCATTTGCCAGGTTGCCATGATCACTATTATCTTCCTCAGAGTCTTCTTCTGGTTGATAATCTGGATCCCGAACATCATCATCATAATGTCCATATCCATCTAGTATTTGGCTATTCGAGGAACTCTAAACCATATTTATACTGAATGTTGGTAAAGTTAATCATAGAAAGATATTTAATTACAGTAACTGTTTCTAAACAGGGGCATAAACAAGAGCCATTACTTAAAGTGACATATGCCCGTCAACAGTGATCATCGATGATTCCTTTATAAAGAGACATTTGCAACTAAATCATCTATGAACGAGTGATAATGACACAGTTAGAAATGGCCAATGTCAGTTATGCATTATTTACAACTTTTATTTTACTGCAGTGGAGCCCCGTTACTCCGGTTATCTCGCCTTCCAGTCAGCAAAATTCGGGAACAGATTTCCTTATATTTCCATATTAAACTGACTTGTCTATCTGTTTTTCCGACTCCAGCACGTATATTTTTTGGAATCAATCAGTATTTTCCACACCAAAACTGCATCGATAATCTACCCGGCTACAAGGTGTCAAAGTATGTTCTGACAAACAAAGAAAAAGTCTGACATTTCACACTCGACCGAAGATGCCTGAAGGTGATCATTATTGTCACATTAAGTAATTGATGATCATAATCTGTGTTTATGGAGTGATTGCAATTAGAGTTTGGTCATTTTGAAGTTTTTTTGCACTCAGTCCAATTATGCGTGTCACAAACTTTGCTTGATTCTTGTCTACATGTAAAAGTTTTGTTTACGAAACCGCAACATTAAACGTATACATAATACAATTGTCTGATTACATGCTAATTTTGCAATTAACAAGAGCTGTCGGAGGACAGCGCGCTCGACTATTCCACCGCTTATTTAAGTTAATGAGATAATGGACTCTAATGTAGTTGCATGCAAAACATTAACCACAATTTCTTAAAGGGTGATAATTTGCATTATATGCAGGATAGAGTTATTTAACTTGATTATTGTCATAGGTGTGATGGTTAGGAAGGGTTGTATAACATTTCAATGGAATGCATTAAGTAGTTAATAAGATATGGACTCTTAATGTAGTTGCACGCAAACCTTTAACCATAATTTCTAAGTAAAAAAAGGACAACAATTTGCACCATATGCAGGATAGAGTTATCTTTATTGGTTGTGTTTTTAGTTGTGAAACTGGGAAAGGTTGTATAAAGTTTCAATACAATGCTTCAAGTTGTTACTGAGATTACACTCTAAATGTAGTTGCAAAACTTTAAACAGAATTTCTAAGTCCAAAAAGAGCCATAACTTACATAAAATGCTGGATAGAGTTATCGTACTTGATTGTTTACATAGGTGTGATGGTTGTGAAGGGCTGTATAAAGTTTCAATGCAATGCATCAAGTAGTTACTAAGATATGGTCTCTTAATGTAGTTGCATGCATAACTTTAACCAGAATTTATAAGTCCAAAAAGGGCCAGTACTTGCATAAAATGCAGGATATAGTTATCTTACTTGATAATCTACATAAGTGTGATAGTTGGGTAGGGTTGTATAAAGTTTCAATGCAATGCATCAAGTAAATACTGAGATATGGACTCTTAATTTAGTTACACGCAAAACTTTAACCAGAATTTATAAGTCCAAAAAGGGCCATAACTTGCATAAAATGCTGGATAGAGTTATCTAACTTAATAATATACACAGGTGTGATAGTTGGGTAGGGTCATAGAAAGTTTCAATGAAATGCATCAAGTGAATACTGAGATATGGACTCTTAATTTAGTTGCACGCAAAACTTTAACCAGAATTTCTAAGTAAAAAAAGGGCCATAACTTGCATAAAATGCAGGATAGAGTTATCTAACTTAATAATATACATAGGTGTGATAGTTGGGTAGGGTTGTATAAAGTTTCAATGCAATGCATCAAGTAAATACTGAGATACGGACTCTTAATTTAGTTGCACGCAAAACTTTAACCAGAATTTCTAAGTAAAAAAGGGCTATAACTTGCATAAAATGCAGGATAGAGTTATCTAACTTGATACTCTACATAGGTGTGATAGTTTGGTAGGGTTGTAGAAAGTTTCAATGCAATACATGTAGTATTTAAGTACTTGCATGCAAAACCTTAACCAAGGTGTGACGTGGACGCCGACGACGACGACGACGACGCCAGGGTGAGTAGTATAGCTCTCATATTCTTCGAATAGTCGAGCTAAAAACGCCTACAAAAAGCCAGATATGAGTTTTGTGCATCAATTTATTGCTTGTGCAATATAAATAAGAAGTGTATGATCTTGTCTACACTGTTTACACAAGATCATTATCAATGATATTACCAGGCAAAGCAAACAACACATGGTGACAGCAAATGACATCTTACCTTATACTTAGCATTGGTAGGAAGGGGAAAACTTCTGATCCTCCATCGGAATCCAATGCTGAATCATCAACAAATACATCACCTGAAATGTGACATATCTTTTCAAGTACTAGCTTAGAAGAGAGGAAAAGCTTTCTAAGAAATATTGGCAAAAGAGCAAAATACTCTATAAAGCTGGCGCTCTGTCAAGGATTATAAAATCTACATTGTATATGGAGCTGCAATACTGCACCTTCCTATATGTAGCTAAGATAAAGCTTAAACAATATTCACAAAAAAAGCATAGTGGGGGCAATAATTCTGCAAATACCCATAACAGACTCATTGAACTATGCCGTCACATCTGATATAAAAGGGCTGAAACTCTAGCATTCCTAAAGTGTATTCTTTAAAACTTCATAGTCTGCAAGCCAGGGTACAGAAAAAACTGCACAAAGTTTAACAATCTGGTTTGAAAGACTTACTGACAATGCACATTTACATAAATTGTTGCTGACAGAAAAGACACTATTAATAAATCACCATTATTGTGAGTCAATGACATATAACCACAAACCTACTGTGGCCTTTTCTTGTCCTCAGGTTATCAACTAAGGAATGCTTATTACGTAGCACATTTGGTGCGCTACATATACAAATGGAGACACACACATTATAAAAACGTACCACTGTCGGAGTCTATTCTCTCATTTCTGGGAAATATGGGGCTGTCTTGAAGCTGCTGATCACCCATGTTGTTCCTACACCGTTGCACAACTGCCAAGACTGGCAAAGTTTCTGAAAGGGGAAAAAGCTCATCTTTACCATGTTGAATATGCAATTGATTCTGTCAACAACAAGTAAATGTTGTCATATCTAATATCAATGGCCTTTAGCTCCAGTATTCTAAAGGTGTATTCTTTCAAAACTTCATCCATTGTAAGCTGATAAACACTTTACCATGTCAAAACAGTGAATATCTTACACACATTGTAGAAATGGCTGCAGACATACAAATAGACGGACAATGCCAAATTATAACTCCCTTCCCACCCTGAAAGCTGTATAAAAACCAAGCAC
Source organism: Serripes groenlandicus (assembly GCA_031761405.1). Classification (NCBI taxonomy): domain Eukaryota; kingdom Metazoa; phylum Mollusca; class Bivalvia; order Cardiida; family Cardiidae; genus Serripes; species Serripes groenlandicus. The sequence continues at coordinate 87,388 of JASEVX010000436.1, read as the reverse complement.
TAAAAAATTACCATTATTAAAAACTCAGCTTTATGGTGGGCAAATGACAATTCAACAAATATACTGTTGCCTTTCATTGTCCTCAGGTTATCAACTAAGGAATGCTTACTATGTAGCACATTTGGTCTGCTACATAAACCAAAATTGACACACACATTATAAAAACATACCACTGTCGGAGTCCATTCTCTCATCTCTGGGAGATGGGGGGCTGTCTTGAGGCTGCTGATCACCCATGTTGTTCCTACACCTCTGCACACCTGCAAAGACTGGCGAAGTTTCTGCTGCTGAAACAGAAAAAGCTCATCTTTACCATGTGGAATATATCTCTGAACCTGTCAACACGAAGTAAATGCTGTCATATCTAATATCAATGGCCTTTAGCTCCTCTATTCTAAAGGTGTATTCTCTCAAAACTTCATCCATTGTAAGCTGACAATTTCTTTACCATGTCAAAACAGTGAATATCCTACATACTTTGTAGAAATGGCTACAGTCATACAAATAGACCGACAATGCCAAATTATAACTCACTCTCCACCCACCCTGAAAGCTGTATAAAAACCAAGAACTAAAATATTACCATTATTAAATACTCAGCTTTAAGATAGGTAAATGACATAAATCAACAAACATATTGTTGCCTTACATTGTCCTAAGGTTATCAACTGAGGAATGCTTACTACGTAGCACATTTGGTGTGCTACATATACAAATAGAGAGACACACACACATTATTAAAACATACCACTGTTTGAGTCCATTCTCTCAGCTCTGTGAGATGGAGGTTTGTCTTTAGGCTGTTGATCACCCATGTTGATCCTACAATGTTGGTCGCTCATGCTGGCCACTGGTGGCTGCAAAGCTGCCGAGACTGGCGAAGATTCTTCTTCTGAAGGGTAAACTATACCATGTTGAATATGTAATTGATCCTGTCAACAACAAGTAAATGTTATCATATCTAATATCAATGGCCTTTAGCTCCAGTATTCTAAAGGTGTATTCTCTCAAAACTTCACCCATTGTAAGCTGATAAACACTTTACCATGTCAAAACATTGAATATCCTACACACGTTGTAGACATGGCTGCAGACATACAAATAGACGGACAATGCCAAATTATAACTTCCGCTCCACCCCACCCTGAAAGCTGTAAAAAAAACCAAGCACTAAAATATTACCATTATTAAATACTCAACTTTATGGTGAGTAATCGACATAACACCACAAACATACTGTTGCCTTGCATTGTCCTCAGGTTATCAACTAAGGAATGCTTACTATGTAGCACATTTGGTGTGCTACATATACAAATAGAGACACACACACATTATAAAAACGTACCACTGTCCGAGTCCATTCTCTCAGCTCTGTGAGATGGGAGGTTGTCTTTAGGCTGCTGATCACCCATGTTTTTCCTACAATGTTGGTCGCTCATGCTGGACACTGGTGGCTGAGCAGCTGCCGAGACTGGCGAAGAGTCTGCTTCTGAAGGGGAAAAAGCTCAACTATACCATGTTGAATATGTAATTGATCCTGGCAACAACAAGTAAATGTCGTCATGTCCAATATCAATGGCCTTTAGCTTCAGTATTCTAAAGGTGTATTCTCTCAAAACTTCACCCATTGTAAGCTGATAAACACTTTACCATGTCAAAACAGTGAATATTCTACACACGTTGTAGAAATGGCTGCAGACATACACATAGACAAACAATGCCAAATTATAACTCCCTCCCCAACCCGAAAACTGTATAAAAACCAAGCACTAAAATATAACCATTATTAAATACTCAGCTTTATGGTAGGTAAATCACAATTCAACAAATATACTGTTGCCTTTCATTGCCCTCAGGTTATCAACTAAGGAATGCTTACTATGTAGCACATTTGGTGTGCTACATAAACCAAAATTGACACACACATTATAAAAACGTACCACTGTCGGAGTCCATTCTCTCATCTCTGGGAGATGGGAGGCTGTCTTGAGGCTGCTGATCACCCCTGTTGTTCCTACACCTCTGCACACCTGCAAAGACTGGCGAAGTTTCTGCTGCTGAAACAGAAAAAGCTCATCTTTACCATGTGGAATATATCTCTGAACCTGTCAACACGAAGTAAATGCCGTCATATCTGATATCAATGGCCTTTAGCTCCTGTATTCTAAAGGTGTATTCTCTCAAAAATTCATCCATTGTAAGCCGACAAATTATTTACCATGTCAAAACAGTGAATATCCTACACACGTTGTAGAAATGGCTGCAGTCATTCAAATAAACGGACAATGACAAATTATAACTCCCTCTCCAGTCCACCCTGAAAACTGTATAAAAACCAAGCACTAAAATATTACCATTTATATTAAATATTCAGCTTTAAGGTAGGTAAATGACATAAATCAACAAACATATTGTTGCCTTTCATTTTCCTCAGGTTATCAACTAAGGACTGCTTACTATGTAGCACATTTGGTGTGCTACATATACAAATAGAGACACACACACATTATTAAAACGTACCACTGTCTGAGTCCATTCTCTCAGCTCTGTGAGATGGGGGGTTGTCTTTAGGCTGCTGATCACCCATGTTGTTCTTACAATGTTGGTCGCTCATGCTGGCCAGTGGTGGCTGCGCAGCTGCCGAGACTGGCGAAGAGTCTGCTTCTGAAGGGGAAAAAGCTCAACTATACCATGTGGAATATGTAATTGATCCTGTCAACAACAAGTAAATGTTGTCATATCTAATATCAATGGCCTTTAGCTCAAGTATTCTAAAGGTGTATTCTCTCAAAACTTCACCCATTGTAAGCTGATAAACACTTTACCATATCAAAACATTGAATATCCTACACACGTTGTAGAAATGGCAGCAGTCATACAAATAGACGGACAATGCCAAAATTATAACTCCCTCTCCACTCCACCCTGAAAGCTGTATAAAAACCAAGCACTAAAATATTACCATTATTAAATACTCAGCTTTATGGTGAGTGATCGACATAACACCACAAACATACTGTTGCCTTTCATTGTCCTCAGGTTATAAACTAAGGAATGCTTACTATGTAGCACATTTGGTGTGCTACATATACAAATAGAGACACACACACATTATAAAAACGTACCACTGTCCGAGTCCATTCTCTCAGCTCTGTGAGATGGGAGGTTGTCTTTAGGCTGCTGATCACCCATGTTTTTCCTACAATGTTGGTCGCTCATGCTGGACACTGGTGGCTGAGCAGCTGCCGAGACTGGCGAAGAGTCTGCTGCTTCTGAAGGGGAAAAAGCTCAACTATACCATGTTGAATATGTAATTGATCCTGTCAACAACAAGTAAATGCTGTCATGTCCAATATCAATGGCCTTTAGCTTCAGTATTCTAAAGGTGTATTCTCTCAAAACTTCACCCATTGTAAGCTGATAAACACTTTACCATGTCAAAACAGTGAATATCCTACACACGTTGTAGAAATGGCAGCAGTCATACAAATAGACGGACAATGCCAAATTATAACTCCCTCTCCACTCCACCCTGAAAGCTGTATAAAAACCAAGCACTAAAATATTACCATTATTAAATACTCAGCTTTATGGTGAGTAATCGACATAACACCACAAACATACTGTTGCCTTTCATTGTCCTCAGGTTATAAACTAAGGAATGCTTACTATGTAGCACATTTGGTGTGCTACATATACAAATAGAGACACACACACATTATTAAAACGTACCACTGTCTGAGTCCATTCTCTCAGCTCTGTGAGATGGGGGGTTGTCTTTAGGCTGCTGATCACCCATGTTGTTCTTACAATGTTGGTCGCTCATGCTGGCCACTGGTGGCTGCACAGCTGCCGAGACTGGCGAATATTCTGCTTCTGAAGGGGAAAAAGCTCAACTATACCATGTGGAATATGTAATTGATCCTGTCAACAACAAGTAAATGTTGTCATATCTAATATCAATGGCCTTTAGCTCAAGTATTCTAAAGGTGTATTCTCTCAAAACTTCACCCATTGTAAGCTGATAAACACTTTACCATATCAAAACATTGAATATCCTACACACGTTGTAGAAATGGCAGCAGTCATACAAATAGACGGACAATGCCAAATTATAACTCCCTCTCCACTCCACCCTGAAAGCTGTATAAAAACCAAGCACTAAAATATTACCATTTATATTAAATATTCAGCTTTAAGGTAGGTAAATGACATAAATCAACAAACATATTGTTGCCTTACATTGTCCTCAGGTTATAAACTAAGTAATGCTTACTATGTAGCACATTTGGTGTGCTACATATACAAATAGAGACACACACACATTATTAAAACGTACCACTGTCTGAGTCCATTCTCTCAGCTCTGTGAGATGGGGGGTTGTCTTTAGGCTGCTGATCACCCATGTTGTTCTTACAATGTTGGTCGCTCATGCTGGCCACTGGTGGCTGCACAGCTGCCGAGACTGGCGAAGATTCTGCTTCTGAAGGGGAAAAAGCTCAACTATACCATGTGGAATATGTAATTGATCCTGTCAACAACAAGCAAATGCTGTCATATCTAATATCAATGGCCTTAGCTCAAGTATTCTAAATGTGTATTCTCTCAAAACTTCACACTTTGTAGAAATGGCTGCAAACATAGAAATGGACGGAAAAAAGCCAAATTGGAACCTCCTCCCCACTCCACCTAGAAAGCTAGAGATTAAAACCAAAATCTAAAATACTACCATTATTAAATACTCAGATTTATGGTGAGTAAATGACATAACACCACAAACATAGTTACTGTTGCCTTTCATTGTCCTCAGGTTATCAACTAAGGCATGCTTACTATGTAGCACATTTGGTGCGCTACATACACAAATGGACAAATGGAGACACACACATTATTAAAACGTACCACTCAACAGCAAGCAAATGCTGTCATATCTACACATATATGTGACACATTCAATTAAAATATCTAAATTAATTTTTGAGAACAACCTGACATTTGAAACATTTTTCAAGTTAACATTAAGCCTTGGGGATTCACTCATTTTGCATAATATGCCCGGTTGGGTTAAAACCTAAATAAACCCCTGGAACATGACATTTATTTCTTAATTAACATATTAAACAAAAGATTGAATGGTGCAATGAAAGGTCAGCTGCCACTCTTGAAATCAAAATATAGACAAGCGCACACATAGCTGCCAATGCTCGTCTGTTTTCAATGTCATTTCAAGGAACACTGTGTGTGAGTATGAAAATAATCCATGTAGGTATAGAAGAAAAGAAAAGAAATTTGGTCAATGTTAAAGTTTTCAACAACGCCGATAATGGGCAGTAGTGGATAACAAGTGACACACGGTGCGGGCCAGTTTTAGCTCCAGGGCCATAGTTCAAACAATTTCTGTAGAAGACCTTATTAGATGATGCTTCATGTCAAATAACTCGGCTCCAGACCTTATGCTTTTGGAAAATAAGATTTTTTAAATGTTTTCTCTATATAAGTCTGTTTAAATCTAATGATCTCCCGGATGGGGCCAATTTTGAATAATTTAAGTAGGGGACCTCTACATGATGCTACATGCCAAATTTCTTAACGCTAGGCCTTACGGATTTTGACAAGAAGATTTTAAATAATTTCCTTTCCATTGCCATGGCAATCAGAGTACTTCATAGAATTCAATTCCTTGAACAACATCTCTTCCCTGTTTCATCAACTTTCACCAAGCAGCTTTAAGAGAAGATGTCATTTTAAGCAAAATGTTTATGAAAGACATGATGGATGAAGACCAACCATAATAGCTCACCCTTAGCACGAAGTGCTCATTCGACCTAAAAATGCACTCCCAAAAATAAGGACTATCAGACAGACTTTTCTCTTTGTTCAAGAATACTGCAGCACCATTTAATGGGAAACCCTAATAGCAGGGATTCAACTAAAATTATTTAAAATGCCAATAACATAACAACATGCAAAATTCAACATTGAACAAATTATAATAAAAAGAACAATATAATAACTCTTAATTTTCAAGTTTGTTTATGACATGTATCAGAAGCAGGTCCCTATTAATTGATTATCCCAAACTGTTTGGCCATTTCAACAAATCCTGGGCCATTCTGATATTACTAGGTTAAATATTTCATCTGCTTAGCATATAAACATCCAGATGTAAGATAATATGTTGATGGGACACAAAAAACATGGGAGAAACAATATTTTCCCAGCTATATCAGGAGCACTATGTCATAAGATTTCCCTTAATATAAACATTGATTTACTACATGTGTATTTCTTTACTTATCATTTATGTCAAATGTGTTACTGGTAAATCACAATGTAGGATATTACATATGTACAATGGCCTCCGACTGTTACTGGTCATTCATTCACCATATTGGCTTTATATATATAATTTACGTCCTTTGCTAACAATGTGAAACCTGTTCAGAGAGCTTGTCGAGGTATCCTCTGATCAGGGTCTGAACTGTTTACCATGTTATTAATAGTTAAAGAAATATCTCCCAAAAGTTAAAATTAATGAAAAAAAGCACTGTAATGGACAACTGTCAGGGGCATAGCTTGGCAATAATCAATGTGTAGGCCGTCTCCTGAGAAAATCAACTTTGTGGACTCTGCGTAAAGTATCGACCCGGATCAGTCTAAGCATGCCGCACAGGCGTACCCGGATATACACTTTTCGCTTCCTGTGGATTTTCTGTTTCAGGAATCACTACTCTATCTATCCCCCATTAGACGGAATGTATCGGCCGGATCAGGCGTCCGCGCAGGCTGATCTGGTCGATACATTACGCAGATTTGTATCGCCGCAGCTGCATTTTAGGGCATTTTTAGAAAAAATGTGTAGGCACGTGCCTACAGTGCCTAAAGGGAGCTACGCCCCTGACTGGTTTTAAATTGAAGCTAGACATACAGACAAACAAGCGACGAACTTGTGCAAAGCCATATAACGTCACATCTTTTAGAAGAGTGTGTAATAACAAGTTTGTATAACAACAGTTTCAACAGTTTAACATAACAGCATACCAGGTGGTTCATACAGAAATTCTGATTCAGCATGTTTCTACAAACAAATGGAACAATGACAATAAATCCTGTTAAATGAAGATGAGGAACAGACTTCTTTAACCCCCCTTATCTCCACATTAGACCCAGATTCATGCAGAAGTTATTTGATCAGGGTCCTAGCAGCCTTGAAAATATTTCTTATATTATAGCAAGTTCAGAAATAATCAAAAGTGGCAGTTCTCTAAAGAAAAACATGAAGAAAACAGTTAAGAAATAAATGAACATTGTACATAGTTCTCCCTTGATGCATCTGACAACAAATGATGTACAAGCAAATTCGTTGAATTAATATCCCCCTCCAAATATGGTAAATACTTTTTATTACACAATCAAGTAGTAAATTAGTAACAACTTTTAAAGCTAGACACATGAAGGCTGATAAAATAAGTTCAACAAGATGTGTTTGTGAAACACTGATGCCCCCGAATGGCAACATCTAGGTCGAAGGTAATGGTCAAGGTCAAAACTATTGGTACTGAATGAAAGGTCTTGTCACAAGGAATACACATGTGAAATATGGAAGCTGTACCTGTTAATATTGAAAAGTAGTGGTCAAGGTTAAAGTTTTCAAAATGTAGGTCAAAGGTGAAGGTCGCAAGATCAAAGATGTTGGTACTGACAGAAAGGTCATGTCACAAGGAATACACATGTGAAATATGGAAGCCGTACCTGTTATGGTTCAAAAGTAGTGGTCAAGGTTAAAGTTTTCAAAATGTAGGTCAAAGGTCAAGGTCGCAAGGTCAGAATTGTTGGTACTGACAGAAAGGTCATGTCACAAGGAATACACATGTGAAATATGGAAGCCGTACCTGTTATGGTTCAAAAGTAGTGGTCAAGGTTAAAGTTTTCTTTGCCACAGACAAAGAAGTTTCCAAAATGTAGGTCAAAGTAGCAAGGTCAAAATTGTTGGTACTGACAGAAAGGGCATGTCACAAGGAATACACATGTGAAATATGGAAGCCGTACCTGTTATGGTTCAAAAGTAGTGGTCAAGGTTAAAGTTTTCAAAATGTAGGTCAAAGGTCAAGGTCGCAAGGTCAAAATTGTTGGTACTGACAGAAAGGTCATGTCACAAGGAATACACATGTGAAATATGGAAGCCGTACCTGTTATGGTTCAAAAGTAGTGGTCAAGGTTAAAGTTTTCTTTGCCACAGACAAAGAAGTTTTCAAAATGTAGGTCAAAGGTCAAGGTCGCAAGGTCAAAAATGTTGGTACTGACAGAAAGGTCATGTCACAAGGAATACACATGTGAAATATGGAAGCAGTACCTTTTATGGTTCAAAAGTAGTGGTCAAGGTTAAAGTTGTCTTTGCCACAGACAAAGAAGTTTTCAAAATGTAGGTCAAAGGTCAAAAAATTTGATACTGACAGAAAGGTCATGTCACAAGGAATACACATGTGAAATATGGTAGCCGTACCTGTTATGGTTCAACAGTAGTGGTCAAGGTTGAAGTTTTTTTCCACAGACAAAGAGACAGGCCAAAAACTAGATGCCCACCGAATCGGTGATTCCGGAGGCATAATAAAACATAATGACATACTATACAACTCATTATATTCATTATATCACTTACTTCATGTATTAACTGAAACATTTTAAGATGTGAACAAGAGCACGGTATTTAATAATAGCTACATGTATCTCAAAGCATTGTATGTTTGTGGTAAAAACATACTGATTTTTTGCAGTTTTAGTGGTCATGAATCATTCAATGTGCTGTCCCATCATTTATGGAAATGTCCTCACATTTGTTTGACCATGGGGACAAGTACAATCCTTGGCAGAACCCTGATGTATGTATTAGAATAAACTGATATGTCCTCCATAGGACACAGATGCCCCCACTAACTTAAGACTCTGTGTATAGGTAGCCTTGACTCTGGGCCAACTGTTAAGCACTATAACTGGTAATACTGGATATATTAAGATCAAAATATAAAAAAATGCGCAAGTTCACATACTGATCAATAATTTTGTTAAGTTTCATTAGTCTATCACTTATACATTTTGAGTTACGTACAACACAAACATCTGGACGGACAGACAGACAGACAACGGAAAATCTACATGCACCTCCCTGAAAATGGAGCATAAACTAGAATCGTGTCCATTATAGGACATGGATGCCCCGCCCCCACTATCAACCTGTCAGAAAATGAGAGCATTGATATCTATTTTTACTAAGTCAAGGGTCATAAATCTGCCATTACAGGTCAGATATTAAAATCAAAACCCAGTCATGCATGGACGCATCTGGCTGATTTAAGAAAGGAACTGAATTCTCACTAAAACAAATTAAGGTAAACATCGGAAAATAAACAAAGGTTCTATTGTGTTCACAAGCTCAATTATACCAATTTTGTCTATTTCAAAGGCCATAATCCAGTAACGCATGGGTGGATTTTGCTGGTTTTCGAAATGAACAGAGCTCTTATGGATATCAAACTACTGTATAAGTTTGATCGAGATACAATCAAAACTTGAACGCGTTCACAAGCAATTGTTTACGGATGCATGGCCGACCAGCCTTTGGCCAGTAAAGTTAAAAACCCAGTTGCACAACTTCACTTACCATTATACATTTCTGTAAACTTAAATAACTGTAGGCCAAATAGTTAAGGACCAATGCGTGCCACAGGATAAGTGGGGCATTCGGACCGACGGACAAGAGCAAATCTATATGCCCCTCCAAGTGGGGGCATAAAAAGATAAACTTACATTTCTCCAGTAGGCCCGTTCATCACCATAGTCATATCTTATTTCCGTATCTTGTCTGATATCTCTCAGAGCATATACTGCTAGGACAAGTTGTCCATCAATTTCTTCAAGTTTCACTTTACAATTCGGTTTCTTGTATTCATCATTAACATATTTTCCAACACCGGCCGAATTTACCATCAACACTGAAATACAGTATAAACTATTTCCCAAATGAAACTTAATTCTTAATGTGAATGCATAATGTGTGAGACATTTAGTAACCAATCTTTTGCATGTAAAATTGTATCCGGTTTGGATCTGAGAAAACAGGCCTTTCAACAGAAGTTGAGAATTCTAATTGCAATGTTTTTGACATATTTTGCATTTCAGCACATTCAGATTTATAGATAGTTTTTAAACACAAACTACAAACAGAAAGAAGTTTTGATGAAAATAATAAAACAGTTCATCAAAGTCTATGTCAACTAACAACTACAGATAAGATAATCTTTTACTTTATTGAAATGTGTTATACGTATACATATATACACAAATGAAAATATACATGAAACTACATGTAAGTTAATAGGTATTCTACATTACAACTAGAATGGAGTGCTCCGCGGAGCACGTGTGTCACCTGCACATGCTCATTGAAAGTGTGACGAAAAAGTGTGACGGACAGACAAACAGACGGACGGACCGACAGACAGACGCCGGACAAAAAAAAAAGTAATCCCTAAGTGCCTACAAGGATACACAGGGTGACACAAAAACTGAGGTTATGAGCAGTGCACTCTTTGGCAAACAGTGAATAAAAAAACATGAAGAAAGTTTTCCTAAACACCAGCAAAGGCTGAGGATTGGGTCCTGGACTCTCAGATTAACAATACTCTTGTTTTTCTAAACAATCCAGAAACAAGATACATGTACATCTATAAATTTACCGCTGAAGACGGTAAGGCCAGATTGTCAAGGCAATTTGACCTTGAAAATCGACAAACCAAGGTCAAGGTCAAAGTAACCATAGAAATCAATAGAACTTGTTACCTTCAGGCAAAGTTTCAAGTTTGTAACCCTTTCCAGTGCTGAGATTTTGCCTTAACCTGAAACTTTAACCAAATTGCCTCAACCTGAAACTTTAACCAAAATGTTGACGGACAGACAGACAGACGGACATAACCAATCTATAGACCGGAATTGCTAGAGCAATCCGTCCAAAAATTAAAACCTTTCCTTGGAAAAAAACTTAAGGTATGATGGAAGTGCTATAGATTTAAAAATATAGTATGTATATATATGTCCAATTATTTATGGGGGCCTCCATGGCACAGTGCTTTTGACTTGCCATGACTTGTCGCTTTGGGTTTATTCTTCACCTTAGGCTAGTCAGTCTTCATTACATCTCTCCCTTTAGCAACCATATGAAACTAATCTCATCTGCAAAAAAGTTTCCCTATCTCTGCACTTACCAAGATGTTTTCCCATCTTTCTTGAAAAAGTACCAGAAACAGCCTGGTTTTGTATTTCTATCCAGTCGCTTCAAGCCTTCTTCTTCACTGATAATTTCCCCAGAGTACACACACACACAAAGGTTCCTTTCTTAACATCAGACTTTGTAAAAACCCCAGAACCTTGAAAAAAAGAAATACTAAGGCTTGAAATAATTTACACTTGCACATGTCAAACTGCATGAGAAAAATACAATTTGAAAGCAACCTATTGATATATACATATACAAGCTTCAAGAAACTGCACAATTAGATAAGGCCTAAACAAAAATTTGTTTCTGGTTACATGCCAAAAAAAGATGGGTAGGTAGGTAGGATTTTTTTTTAGTTGCAGGTCTTAGTCAGCAGACATCGGATATGATGATGTTGACTATAAATCAATCCTTTTAACAAGTTCACAACCATATTAAATCTATATGTATGTACGGATGGGATGGCAAAATGTTCCCAAAATCCTTCATTATATACTTAACAATTTTTTCTTAAAACAGACATTAGAGTCACTGAGTCAGACTTCGGTTGAAATCATTCAAATATGGTTAGAGACTGTAAGGGAAGACTGTGTGTATTTGTTTGCCAACATTGCCATTACATGTAAAATATTATTTTGTTAATTAAGGTTTAGGACATTTTTAAAAAAGAGATGTTTTCAATTATTATTCCATTATGAAACTGTCATTTGGGCACCACAAAACAAATCCTGTCTGTAACCACTTAGTTTTCTATGCAACTTACCTATGTAAGTGTTGACGAACCTTACTTCAAGAAGTCCTTGGTCTTCAAGACTTTTAATCTCTTTTGGTTTGGATCTGGTTCTTGTTTTCATGGTAACTATCTGAAGAAACAAAAAATCAGTGAGCAAATGAGTTACTCAGTTAGTCATTGTTATCCTACCAACAATTCTGTTCACTTATAAATATAGAGACATTGTATAGTTGACAGATACAGTGTTCAGCATACATGCCAAACTACGGGAATTGTCTGTGAGACTCACGGAAATACGACCCTACTCCAGTCCTGGGCTCCCGGAAATCTCAACAAAACCATGATCTAAAACTCACAGAAAATAAAAAAAGTGGAGTGGTCTATTGTAGCGTGTATTTGGTCTGTTCGCCCAGCTTCGGTGACCCTGAGTTTGTTTGCCCTGTAAGTGAGTCTGTTCGCCATGTTTATCATGGGTAATGAATATCGAAAAACTCAATTGCTTTTGTCAAATACTCAATTAATTTGGATCAATGGGGTAATACTCAATTAAAATGAATGCTATGCTTATCTTTAGACTAGCACTGAATCTATTTTAGCTTGATCGGCAATTATTCCCAGCCTGTTAAACACAAAAGAAATGCAAACTTACGCGAGCCCTAGCACCTTTTGGTCAGTAGGATGAGTAGTCTGAATATTTTACTCAATATTTATAATAACTGCATTATCAAATACTTTTGAAATAAATGTTGCCACTTCCATAAATGCGTTTGGATTAAATAAATAGACTTGCATTCGGTATTCATCTACGTGGAAGTCAAACGATTTCGCCTTACACAATTCTATGCAACAAAAAAGTTGATGACATTCTTTTAATCTTATATAGCCAACTGCTTTTATTTGAGGTGCCATTCCCTTAGAAATGCAGTTTCAGTTCTCATCCACTTTTGTATGAAAACATTATTTCGTCATTAACCGCCAAAGTTAGCGCGGAATCTCGGCAAAACAAAACATGTTTTTACAGCCACTTTGCGTGCTATGTTAGTGGCGCAGAAATAAAAACTCCTATATTCTATCGACAGAGTCTATTAACTTCTTTAGTAGGACCATCTTTAAGCTTAACACACACAAAATACAAACTTACGAAGTTCGAGCGCAGTCCGAGCACATTGGAATATTGTTGTTGTTCTCCGGGATCGATTTTGAAAACAGTAAGTGGGACATTTATAGTTGCACATACGTTAATCGAAAGGTCGAAAGGATTAAATGATAATCATTTTGAGTTAATGATGCGCATCTGCTACGGTCAATTAATTGTCAACAACCTGTACGTTATATCAATTGTTATTATAATGGATGGTGTAATACATACTATTAATAAATATTAAATACTAATAATACATACTATTAATAAATAAAGGACCCAAGATAGTGTTGTCAGTATCATATTACTCATGTTGGTATTTGTAACGATGTTTGTTTTGGGGTAAATAGAATTTGAACTTTTATTCCTTAATTTCACAATGTTTAGACTTTATAAATATTCTTCAGACTGTTATAAAACGAGGTACATTATATAGTGTCCCTGATTATCTAAGTGACATAATTATGTATAAGAAAAGTTTTCAAGATGTGTAGTGTTCTACCTTCTCTACTTTCTCCATCTATTTTCGTACTGTGGGTAATTAATAAACGACATATTTTTGAAATGTTCTTGATAAAGGCAAATTATGTATAAAATCATCATCACCATCATCTTTATTATTATTATCTTTATTCAACAAATACAAATTTCAAACCTTATCATTTATTCAATTGACGACTGCAGCCAGCTCATCGTCTTTGTATGATTTATGTGGACCAGAGCGTATCGTGTGTTTGATTGTTTTCGCTGGCCTGATTTCCGAATAAACAATAAACAATATCACATTCTTCAACTGGTAGAATAGAGGATCTATTTGCTATAGTCTGTTTGAACTGAATGGCCGATTTCACATGTATTGGTTTGCTTGTATAAATTATCGAATCAGTTTTAACACTTTCTTTCGAATCAGTCACATTTCATCTGACGTTTTTGCCTGAGTGTATATCAAAATCCCCATGGGTCAAAATTGCCCTAGTAGTCAAAATCCCCATGGCAAAAATGACAGGGTATTCAAAATCTCTTTTTGCCTATATATATACTGTTTTCGTGTTCACATAACTTGGGTTTACACGTGACTTATTTATCTGAGCTTAAGTGTTTTGCTAACAATGGGTTTTGCTTTCAAACTCGGACTACTATTAGTAGTTCCTTTTTCAAAAAATCATTTACATTATTCAATTTATTACTAAGCACTGCACTGTACGTGTCACTGAAACATACCTCACTGTTAATAGTTGTTTGTGATAGAAACACTAACTCAGGATCGGAAGCTGCTACATACGTTCCAGAAAAGAAATTAACAGAAGTCACGTTTTAAGAGAAACAAATTACGTATCAAGATATTGATGTGTTGCAATATTAACTTTTATACTTTTTAAAACAACTTATTTTGCTTCAGTATGTCGTATTTCCCCCCCCCCCATTTTGATGAAAAGTTCTTTAAGCATCATACATATATAGCATGTATATAATAGGATTAGTATAATTCACAATACAGAATTACTTAACAGGATTCTATACTGGAATACATTTTAATTGATGATTCCCTCTCATATAAGTTAATTGAACAAAGTTTGATAAATACTGGTCTCTTAATACACTTTTTTCTTAAGTGAGAGAGAGAGAGAGAGAGAGAGAGAGAGAGAGAGAGAGAGAGAGAGAGAGAGAGAGAGAGAGAGAGAGAGAGAGAGAGAGAGAGAGAGCGAGATATATATATATATATATATATATAAAGAGAGACAGAGAGAGAGGGAGATACAGATACAGAGACAGAGACAGAGATACAGAGACAGATAGAGAGACAGAGACCGAGAGACAGAGAGACAGAGAGAGATAGACAGAGAGAGAGAGAGAGACAGAGAGAAAGAGAGACAGAGATATAAAGAGAGATAGATAGAGACAGATACACTGAGAGAGAGACAGATAGAGACACCGAGAAGAGAGAGACAGGGACAGAGACAGAGAGAGATAGAGAGTCAGAGGAGAGAACGAGAGAGAGAGGGAGGGGAGACACTGATAGAGAGAGAGAGAGAGAGAGAGAGAGAGAGAGAGAGAGAGAGAGAGAGAGAGAGAGAGAGAGAGAGAGAGAGAGAGAGAGAGGGGCAACATGGAATTTTTACGTGCTATATATCATTGTAAAAGTAATAGAGGTATTGAAACTTTAATTACTTTTCACTATACCTGGGATTATATTCCCTAACATCTGTTAAAATGTCACTGTCGTTAGGGTAGTAGGATGTTATATATCCCACAGTGAACAACAATAACCTGTGGTACAAGTAACTAATAAAAAAAAAAAAAAAAAAATGAAAGAAAAATATAAAGTTTGAAAAATCAGCATTTAAGATTAACTTATGTCATTAATAAAAGGCAAAACCTGAAATGCACAGGTTTTGTTTGCGTCGTCTCTATAACTTGTTATCAGACCACACGCACAGGTCAAAGTACAGGTATTGCACACCTGCTTCTTGTTTTCTACGTTTTAAAAAAAGTGTCATGCGCAGATGATATATCAGTATGGATATATATACAGTTTCAGCGACCATTTTATGTCATCGTTGAAGCAAAAAATGCGTCGACCAACGGGTATTGTAATCGTTAGAGTAATGAGCAATAATAAAATAGTTCCAACATACAAGTACAGCATTACTATTCATTACAAATCAAAAATGTGGTAAATTTTAATAAATTCTGGAATATAAATATGTTTCCAATATATTTGTCTGTAGTATTAATGAATCAAGGACATCTATTATGCCTCAGTCACATTTGCTCTAAGGCTAGGATACGGAAGCCGTAGGCTCCCGAAATAGTGAGATACATGCGGCGGCCGCAGAGGATCTGTGTCGGCCTCAGGGTCACCCTAGGGCGTAGCCCTATCTTTTGGCCGCAGTGGTCGCCGCGGGATTAAAGCGCGGATATATAACTGTTCATTTATAGGTTCGCCGTAGCAATAAGACACGCCGTAGCCATGCCGTAGAGATTATAGACAAGTTATAAACAGATGGCGGTGGTTGTTCCTCAACGGCTGAGGCTGGACTACGTTGCGTCTGCATTGGTATTTGTCAAAAACCTACGGCCGCCGCAGGGACGCCATAAGGCGAAATGTTACTGAGGCATTATAGCAAGCTTATAGCCATCTTGCAAATCATAATAATTACAAATTACGCAATAACGTTCATTTCTTGGTACATCATGTATATTCAATTAGGTATGCAAAGCGCATAGTCCAAAGTGAATAAAAAGTGTTATCCTTATTCTTGATTTAAAAAAACACACTAAAAGGTACACCTAATTCATATCATAGGAATTACTTGATTTTATAACAAACTATGAATGTAATACATGTTTATATATACGTCTTTATCATCATGTAAACGCATCTGCTTAAATGTGTATTCCTTAAAAATATATAAAGCCTATTTGTAATCATCCAATCTATATAAGTGGGTTTTCAAAAAAATAAAAATACATTTTATCAACCATTTCCTTAATGCTAGATATCCAGTTTCTTCTCTTACTTACGAAATCTGTATTATCTATTCGTAGTTTTCCTGAATATATTTTTAGCTGTATCTAATTAACCAGTTTTTCAATAATGTTCACATGATAGCGAATGGTTAACACGGTAACATGCGAAATTGAGATTTAACTTAAAACAAAATGTTTCAGTTCGACATACCTGGCTCAAAATCCATGACAAATCATTGAACTTCAGGAGCGCTATGAGTAAATCTAGAACTCTCTGCATGACTGCCTTGTAATATTCTGTTCGTCGTTGAGATATTAACACAAATAGAAAGGTGACCTGCTTGACAAATTCACCGCTACGCAGAACTCCATGTATGGAAAACAGTTGCGAGAATGGCCCATTCACTATCTTGAAGGTGCCGTCCATGAACCACCGACAACAGGAGTGCATGACCTGCAATTGTCGGTCCGTTGCAAAAGGCAGATGACGAACTCCGTTTACATGAAGGTCCCCAACAAGGAAGTCAGGATTGCCGAAATTCGTGTTGACATGAAAAGTATTATGTACTGAATGGTTATAGTCAACTTGAACCTGCAGAGAACTGCAATCTATACACACATATTTTGTAGCACACTTACAATTCAGCCAGTCACCGAAGATGTAGCACATGTGTTCCATACACACACGTTGAAATGTAGCACGGTGTGCGTTTGAAAATCGGACATATCGTCGCATCGCTGTGAAATGTCAGCTTTAGATTATGTTTAAGCAACATGCCACCTTATGGCTCATTCACTATCTTGAAGGTGCCGTCCATGTCGGTCCGTTGCAAAAGGCAGATGACGAACTCTGTTTACATGAAGGTCCTCAACAAGGAAGTCAGGATTGCCGATGAAATTCGTGTTGACATGAAAAGTATTATGTACTGAATGGTTATAGTCAACGTGAAACTGCAGATAACTGCAATCTACACTCACGTTTTGTGTAGCACACTTACAATTCAGCCAGTCACCGAAGATGTAGCACATGTTTTCAATACACACACGTTGAAATGTAGCACGGTGTGCGTTTGAAAATCGGACATATCGCCGCATCGCTGTGAAATGTCAGTTTTAGATTAAGTTTAAGCAACATGCCACATTATATGCAATCAATTTATACTTGATACACTCGTCTATCATTATTTTCGCGAAGAGCTACATAACAACACCCTGTGCAAGTAAGTGTGTTTTTTCAACACACTCCATATGTAGCACACTTACAATTTAGCCAGTCACCGAAGATGTAGCACATGTTTTCCATACACACACGTTGAAATGTGGCACAGTGTGTATTTGAAAATCGGACATATCGCCGAATCGCTGTGAAATATCAGCTTTATATTAGTTTTAAGCAACAAGCCACATTAAATGCCATCAATGTATACTCGATACACTCGTCTATCATTATTTTCGCGAAGAGCTACATAACGACACCCTGTGCAAGTAAGTGTGTTGGTCAACACACTCCATATGTAGCACATTGCTCTTCAGTATGCAAATCACACTGGTATGTTATAAGATCAAAAGGGAATAGTGTTTAACATTCTTTATTTAGATTACCTCCCTTCAAACCTATTTATAATCCAATACAGTGCAATTCGTGGCATTGATGGTAAGAAACAGTTGTAGCACGCAAAAAATGTGCTACATGAATATTGAGAGCTACATTCGTGGGTGTGTGTTAAGTAAAAATAGCTACATATAACGGATGAACACTTCCACACACACACACACACACAGAGACACACATCCAAACACACATATAGACACACAGGCAGGCAAGCAGGCAGGCAGGCGCAGACCTCCAACCCCCCCCCCTCCCGTAACTTCTACTTATCTTATATGTAATATATAATTAGAAGTTAAATTATAGCAATATTGTAACTACACTGTCTGATCTACACGATTTACGATGACTTAAGAGACAGGCTTAGTTTAACGAAATATAGGAATACAGAAAAACATACCCTCAGATAGACATACATTTAGATAGGCATATATGCATAGACACACGCATAAACACAGATATACATACATAGTGATACACATATAATATGATAGACACACATGATGATAGACATACATTCATGATGATAGACATACATTCATGATGATATACATACATAATGATGGACATACACATACATAGACGGATAGACATACAAACGCATAGACGGATAAACATACAGGTTGACATATAGACGTATATACAGGCATATAGACATACAGTCAGATTGACAGTTACACCAAGAGACAGACGGAGAGATAGACGGACATACATATATACATCAACATCAAGACATAACTACAGATGAACATTCACTCAGATAGACATAAAAGCATAAAGGCATACACTCATAGACACATGCATAAACACAGATATATACATACATAGTGATAGACATACATAATGATAGAAACATACATATATACATACACATTAAGACATAGCTATAGATATCGGTACACTCAGATAGACATACATTCAGATAGGCATGCCTGCATAGACACATGCATAAACACAGATATACATACATAGTGATAGGCATAATTCTGATAGAGACACGATGATAGGCATAC
Organism: Serripes groenlandicus; assembly: GCA_031761405.1. NCBI lineage: Eukaryota > Metazoa > Mollusca > Bivalvia > Cardiida > Cardiidae > Serripes > Serripes groenlandicus. Next base: position 68,152 of record JASEVX010000436.1, on the reverse strand, counting down.
ATGATGATATACAAACATACTGATAGACATACAAATACATAGACATATAAACATTCAAACGCATAGACGGATAAACATACAGATTGAAATACAGACGTATATACATGCATACAGACATACAGGCAGAGATTGACAGTTACACCAACAGATGAATGGATAGATAGACGGACATACATATATACATAAACATTAAGACATAATTACAGATATCGGTACACTCAGATAGACATACATTCAGATAGGCATGCTGTATAGACACATGCATAAACACAGATATACATACATAGTGATAGACATACGTACTGATAGAGACACGATGATAGGCATACACTATGATATACACACATACTGATAGACATACACATACATGGACAGATAGACATACTAACGCATAGACGGGAAAACATACAGATTGAAATACAGACGTATATACATGCATACAGACATACAGGCAGAGATTGACAGTTACACCAACAGATGAATGGATAGATAGACGGACATACATATATACATACACATTAAGACATACATGCAGATATACATACACTCAGATAGACATAAATTCAGATAGGCATACATGAATAGATACACACACACGCACTCATTGGGAATGTTATGTTTATATACAAAAAGTGAATGCATAGATTTACATCTTTAAAACAAAAGGAAGCGGAAAATGCTTTAAACTTGTTTTAACAGAATAAATGCGACACAGGTAAAGTTTTTCGCTTGGATGATCTCAAAATGGCGAACAGAATTCCGTACATGGGTGTTGCTACCATATCCGTTACAATGAAATATGAAAGATACAAACTCAAGATAGGCGGCTCGTATACATATATAGTCTTTCAAAACAATAGCAAGAATAGTATGCATATGTATTACTGTACTAATATATTGCCGTGCCAAAATGCTATATATAAAGGGAGACCTCTACTCAACCCTTAGATGGCACAGATTCGTTTGAAGAAAACACTATTCATCAGATTGCCTCCCTTTAACTGGTATTTTGCTATTTGCCCATATCAACAATCTACTATCGCAAACGCCTTGGTGCAAATCTGGGGATCATCTATTTTACTTATTTGGGCTTTGATAAAATATGTCCTAAATTGAAAACACCTCTACGGAATAGAACGTTGGACTTTTACCATTGGTAAAAATGAATGTTTTATAATACGGGCCATTTATTGGAAAGTGAGACCATGATCATAAATAATAACATCTCCTCACTTTACAACGTTCGACAAGTCGAAGCTTTCGACCCAAATCGATCTGGATAAATATTGGACTAAATACATGTAAACCATATATCTGCCATATTTTTGTTATGCTTACAATTCAAATTGTATAACAAGACCTCGAGCCTTTAAACGAGCGGTTTAAAAAGATAACGTAAATGTTCAAGTTGAGATAAGTGATAGAAATCATGATATAGACAAAATAAGATGTGTAAAAGAAATTAAAGCTCTTGGTGTTTATTTTTCAACCAACCATAACTTAAGTAACAAGAGAAATTGGGACTTGAAATTAGAAAACTGTCAAAATCACATTAATAGACTTAAACAAAGACACCTCACTTTTTTCGGAAAGATAAAACTAATAAAACTTATTTTGCTACCTACGTTCACATATCTCTTTCAGTCCATACATGTTCCTGATTACGTATTAAATTCAATAAACAAACAGTTTTTTGATTTCCTATGGGGAGAAAAAAGAGAAAAGATTAAAAGAAACACCCTAATTGGGGATACTAAAGAGGGAGGTATAAAAATGATTGATATAAAACTATTTGTTAAATCTATAAAAGTAAGCTGGATAAAAAGACTTATGTTAAATGACGATGATTCAAACTGGCAAGAAATCACGAAATTTTATCTTAACCAGTACGGAAAAAAACTACTGATACTTTACATGAACTTTGACTCGTTAAGATTTCTTCCAAAAATAAAACACAAATTGCCACCCTTTTATTCAGACATTCTAAAAGTATGGATAGAATTTAAAAAAATAACTTATACAAAATCGAAAAATGTAAAATTTCATGACATAAGAAATCAATTACTATGGGGCAACGCAAATATTAAAGACAAATATAATAAAACCTTGATTTTTCGTAAATGGATCGATTCTGGCATACTGTTTATAGATAACATTATTTCAAACAGCGGTGACATTTGCGAAACAAAAGTTCTCCAAAAATTAAAAGACAAAAGTGACTGGATCAGAGAAATAAACGTATTAAAGTCATCCATATCTATCACATGGAAACGAATATTGAAGTCTGAAATTTCCCTAAAAACAAAAGTAAAAATAAAATTAACCCTTCCACATCAAAAGTTCCTAAAATTAACAAATAATGACGTATATTCAATATTTCAAAAACATTACTTTGAAAAACCATACATTCACAATTACTGGAATGAGACACTCAAAACCCAATTCAACTGGACAGACATCTACTGTTCTATTCATAAAAACTGCGCAAACAACAGGATCAAGCAGTTTAAATACAAACTGATCCACAATATAATCGCTACAAAAGAAAATCTTAAAAAATGGAAAATATCAGATAACGATATCTGCTCTGTTTGCGGTGACACGGAAAACATAGAGCATTTCTTACTACAGTGCAACAGTATTGCGCATTTTTGGCAACAAATTAACCTTTTTTTCATATCAATTGGATACGATAACGTAGTTTGTTTAAAATCTCGTGTAACAGGCTATAAACCCGGAGCAAGAGAGTATGATGATATTAATTTCATACTGAATATCATTTCATTCACAGTCTACAAATCCTACTACATGTCTAACATGAGAACAAAACCTATTAACATAATTACTACTCTGAAAAATGAATGCAGAATCGCTCTATATCTTACTTGCAAAATACATTTGAAAACATTGATTGATCGATTTATAAGCTTTATATGACTTTATAAACATAATGATCATTGCCTACACTTCCTTTTAATAACAGAATATTCCAAGGTAAACTCTTGTGTTTTCGAAAGGTTTTTTTTTCTTCTTTTTTTTCTTACAAGAGTTTCCACATTTGGACTCACTCCTATCACAGTGCAATGCTACTGTAAACGACAATAAACTTCACACATTGTCGATCCAAATCAAATTGTGCTAAACGCAGGTCAATCTTGATCATCAACGATTAAGGTGTGTTCTTCAACCGCACAGTCTAGTTGATTGTTTGATGAGCTTTTACATTACGATTTCTTTAATCACAGAATATTCCAAGGTAAACTCTTGTGTTTTCGAATTATTTTTTCGCCTTTTCTAACAAGAGTTTCCGCATTGGATCTCCTATCACAGTGCACAAACTTTCACACATTGTCGATCCAAATCGAATTCTGCTAAACGCAGGTCGATCTTGATCGCCAATGATTAAGGTTTTATTGGGGTTCGCACTGCTTATGTTTTCGTAAAATTCTTTGTTGAATGTACACTACTAGTTTCTTCTTTATCTAACTGACAACGAATATGTGATACACGTAATTGAAACTAACCTATTAAGTCAAACATTAGGGAAAAAGGAGAATTTGTTCAATGGGCAATTCTCTCTTTCTCCCGATGATGACTTTTACGCTACGGAATGATTAGAAACTGCCCAGATTCCTTATATATTATCAAATTTCCTCGTAGACTACTAATACAAATATACTAACAATTGATGTAAGGTATGAAGGAGGATGGCCACGACCTCTCCATACCTATAGACGTGGCAAATAAAGTGAGAAAAAAAAAAAAAAAAAAAAAAAAAAAAAGAGATAAGTGATACCCTGTCTTAATCATTTTCCGTCTCACCCTTTACTTTTACCGGACGATTACACGTGTTACATGTTTACTGATGGTTGTATCAAATGGTAAGTTAACTCACAAGTTATTGTCTTATTCTGCTTCTTATTTACAAAAGAAAAGGCTTCAGAGTTACTGGTGCTTTACACCGATTTAAACAAGTTTTCAGTTATTTGGCGTTTCCTGAGTAAGTAACAAATACTACTGGTCCTTTTATGCTGACACCAGCGAGTCAGTATTAATGCTAAGAATAATAAGGGGCAAATAAAATAAAGTACTTCCATTTTTTAAGTCTTTGGTTAGACCCGGACGGGGTCGAACTTCCGACCACACGCACCAGAGGCTTCACTACAACGAAGAAGAGGTCTTTAAGGAGATGTGGTGTACAAACTAAACTTCAGACATTTGTTTATTTGAGAAAACACACGTTTTATCTAATGCGTACAGTGTGTTCCTTAGTGAATATCTCTTATATAATGTGTTGTCTACAAACGCATTTTCTTTTTTTGAACGAGTCATGAGTCTTGCTTAAATAAAATAAAATAATATATACCCTGCATTATACAGTCATTAGTTAGGTAATACAAATTTGGACATAATTAGGCAATGTATTTATCGTTATAGACCACTTCGTAAATAAAAGCCTTCACTCTAATTATATTCCGAATGCTAACCCTCGCCCTGGCTGGTGAGTCCAATTGTATTTGATTACAAATGTATCAGATGATTGAACCGTATTGTCATTGTATCAGTAGTTAAACGTATCTTCTTTAATTTGAAAAAAAAGGTTCAAAACAGATGCTATTAATCTATACAACCTATCATACAAAACGTATTTATACATGAAATAAAGCAAATCAAACACGGTTACATCAATATATAAGCATTTAGTAAGAATGCTTTTGTCTTTTTAAAATTATATACTGATAATGTTTTATCAGTTCTAAAACGTGTAGTATTGATATTGATAATTTAAACGTTTTCCAAAAGCTAGTTTCCAGCAATGTAGTGTACCGGCAACTGTACATATATTGTAAACAGTTAGAACGATGTCTATTACAGGGGCCATTACAAAACCTTTGAATACACTTTTGTTTTAAGGCTGTATTAATGAAGGTTATGCAGACAATTTATAAAATATCGTTAATTTAAGATGTAATCTAGAAAATAAAATTGAATGAAATAATATCTTGGCTTATTTTCTAGACAGAAATATTCACCACTGACTGCCTAAAAGTCTTCAAGACGATCCCAAGCATTTGACGCCGAGTTAATATAGAATTACAGTTAGGCATTATATGTTCGTCTGTGAAACTTCCGGGTTGAGGATCAAGTGACATACTTCGGCGTAGATAATGAAATAAATTGTAAACATGCTTCTACAATATTATTTGTATTAAGACTAGTATTAGGACGTTTTATAGTTGTGTATTACTCATAGTGATCAAGATTGAGGCCTAATATCTACCCAATTTCATATAATGTCAGTTACCTTCTTAATCATGCGCGTACGTTTATTATGTTCTGTCGACATAGTATAATGCATTTATAAGCATCGTATGTCATCAATTAAATGATGTCCACGTTTTGTCGGACATATGTACTTGTCTGACTGTTGAAGTTTTAAAAACTAGATATCAGTTTACATGACTTTCCGTAAAATGCTTGATGTCAATTGAATACACAATCAACATGCAATATGATGTCACATTTGGGTTTACAATTGATTAAAGTCTATTTGTGAGGATGAAATAGAGCACTGCAGCCTCAGCGTGTAGTGATTGATTTGACTTAATTTAAATCGTGTGTTATTTTTGAAACAATTCAACAAGAGCTGATGAACCGTCCACAGTATCGTGCATCGGGATTAAGTTCCCCTAAAATTTGATGAAACTGTTTGAGTTGATTTCAGTTTAGGATTTTTATAAAAATGTTCTTAACCCTTTCCCACATACAATAAATCTGCAGCAGCAGATGACTTTGAGATCATCTGAACAAAAGTATGGAATATCTCTATAAATGATAGTAAAATTACTGAAAGAAGTTGAAAACATTGTGGCAAAAGGAGAAATTGCTTGTTTTGAGCAATCTTTTCTTTTGCCCCATGTTTTCAAAATTTGTTAGCTGCTGAGGCGTCAGAAAGCGTCTACATGAGGGAAATAATTGTAATAACCCCTCTAAATTCTAGAATCAAACCTATATCAATGAATATATATCTATACATACATCTCACGTACATAATTGAAGCTAGTATGCCAATTACCAGGTTGTTCTCGTCAATTCATCATGGGAATAGCTTATGGCTTGATTATGACTTATATAAGTAACCGAACAAGTGTGTAGGGTAAGGCGTCTAGATCAAGGGTTGCCATCTCATTCTCGATTTGAATGATAATATATCTGATAGATGTGAACTTTGTCGAAAACAAGACAGAATGCCAATCAAGTAGAAAAGCTGATCGTAGATGAAATGTTACGAACACCTACAGATTTAATCTAAACTATAAAGGTATAATAGACGTAGAGGGTCTTGTTTAACAATCGAACAATATACTATGTCGTTTAAATTGAAACACTGTAGTCTATTATTAGATACGCTAGGGCTATTTAAAGTTAACTTAGATTGCAGTAATGGTAGTATATTTACACTTTACGCTTATCCTTGCAGAATCCACATATTCTTGTCGATTGAAGCCATTGAGTGGGTTGATTGTTATTTCATCCACATTGAACCCTGCCTTGGATTGAGACAGCTGTTAAGAATGTTTACAGTTGTCTGCTAAGCTCTAGGTGTACATTACTAATCGGTTTGTGCTGAGTCGCGGTCACTCAGTCGGTAGCGACGCGGGCTGTCAATTTTAAGTGTTAAGAGTTCGAACCCCAGCTTGGTCAACATTCTTTCAGACACTTGACAAAGGTCAATGCGACAAGCGTTAGTTGTCTACTTTCAATGGGAGAACAGTCTTTTTTGAAAAGCAGTTTATTGGAGAGGTTGTTGTGTGTAGAACTGATGGTTGAAGTAAGGAAACACATGGAAAGGTAAACATGGGGGAATGTTTTTATCATTTAAAATGTCGTTTGTATGATTCGACCGGGTCGAAACCGCGACCTCCCGCACCGAGGCTGTAACCACACGGTGCAGATACGTCTGTTTGGAAACCGTAATTGTCAGATTGGTGAATGATGATCCATGATCTTGTGATAATAGGCATTTAAATCAGTTCAAATTGTTGTGAAACATTGACACTTTGAACAAAATCGATGTGTCTCGACGATGCAGACTTCGACCATGTGTAAATACTTAAATGCATAAAAAGGTAGATAGTAACAACCAGTAATTATAGGCCTGTAGGAATGTTCTGTACGGGTCCTAATTAAGGAGGAGCACCTACCGGAAGTATAACAAGCCGATTTTGGTGTTTTTGAGTAGGTTAATACCTGCTTCATATTAGGTAAGTTCTCGCCTAAAAATCGCGGTCTTAGAAATACCGAAATTTTGAGCTTTTCCAAGAGGCCCAATTTTGTATTATTTTTTTTTAGATAAAATTTAAAAAAAAGTTGAAGTCGTCAATTACATTTAAATAAAAAGAAAAACATATATTAATAACTTTTTTTTTATGTATAGACGAAGCCATGATGTTCAAAATTTGTTATTTATGTGTTTTTACGTTAATTTCTTCTGCGCATGCGCAAATTTAGTTAAATGAGTACGGTTTAAATCGGTAAATAAGTTAATTAACACATATATCATGTTATTCCTTTACAAAATCATTTCAACATACACGTCCGAAGCAAGACATACATTCAGGGGTTACTTGTGCCTTTCATATTTTCACCCATTAGCATCCTTTTATCCGTCTGTCCGTTCATTAATGCAACATTTCGATAAACACATTTTTTGTTTGTTTGTTTGTTTAGCTCACCTTTGCGCGAACTGCAAGGTGAATTATTGTGATTACATTTTGTCTGCCGTCCGTTCGTCGTCAACATTTGCTCTTGTGAACACTCTACAGTCTATTATCAGAACATTCATCTCGATGAAATCTTCCACAAGTATGAAACTGGGTCATGTCTGGTCAAAAACTAGGTCACTAGGTCAAATTTAAGGAATATATTGTTAACACTCTGGAAGATAAATTTTTGGCTTGAGCATGTTGAAACTTTGTCAGAAGGTATGTTTTAGTGAGAAATTTAAGGAAAATCTTGTTAACACTCTGGAAATGTTGGTGATATCGAGGCCAAGTTTGAAACTGGGTCATTTCCAGTCAATAACTAGGTCATTTGGTCAAGTTTAAAGAAAATCTTGTTAACTCTGGAAGTCACATTTTTGGTTTGAGCATGTTAAAACTTTGTCAGAATGGTTCTCTTAGTGCTATCTAGGGCAAGTTTGAAACTGGGTCATGTCCGGTTAAAAACTAGGTCATTTGGTCAAATTTAAGGAAAATCTTGTTAACACTCTGGAAGTCACATTTTTGGCTTGAGCATGTTAAAACTTTGTTAAAATGGTTGTCTTAGTGATATCTAGGCCAAGTTAGAAACTGGGCTATGTCCGGTCAAAACTAGGTCACAAGGTCAAAATTAAGAAATATCTTGTTAACACTCAGGTGAGGGATCAAAGACCATCATGGCCCTCTTGTTTATTATAACAATAAACACAATTTTGATTGTGATTTGATGTTACCTTTTTCATTAGGGTCCACTTTTACACGTTTGGAGTGAAATATTGAAGAACTGAAGTATATTTAGTTTACTGATTCAAAGTTAAGAAAATTTCCAATTATATAAACCGATAATTAGTCACAAAGTAAAAATAAATGATTATCACAATGACAAGTGTGTTTATTGAGCGCAGCATTGAACAGACTCCATGAAGGTATTCTTTTTATTTAAGCTTTATTGAAATATCGGGACAATATCCAAAGAAAATCTTTTATTTCTTTGTTTCTGATCATAAGTAAATCTTGTTTCGTTATTCGTTATTAATGAAGGTTCAGGTCTTTCATTTGATTTTATGTATCTTAATATACTGTTCAAAATCTATGGACTCTGTGCCTTTAAGAAACCGTTCGGTGAGTCGTTTCATTCGAGAAAACGTTGTCACACTGTCACTTCGTTGGTATTTTACCATAGCCATAGCATGTGTAGTAGATTTCCCATCAATGTTTTCCTCGTTGTGGTCAAAGTTATCGATTGCTTCATCAATCATTGGTCCAGTAGAGTCAACAAGTTCTAACCCAAAGGACATATCTTTCAATACTGACTGTCAGGCAATGTTTTGCTGCAGAACTCAAAAACATTCGCACCTCATTTAAGTTACACATACGCCTAGGCTTTTCAGAGTGTCAATTAAGATTTTAAAAACCAAAGTCATGGTGAAGTTGAACAGTCAACCCAAGAATCAGGGACCTCTTCATATTTCGATTGATTTATTGGGGTTTAACGCCGTTTTTAATAATTTCTCAGTCATATCACGGCGGCCAGTTCACCTACTCATGTGATTCCAGTTTTGCTCACACCAGTTCTCCACACAACAGTCTTCCAAAGCATCTGGCTACTTTCCCACATAGACTCAGTCCATTGGTGAAAGACAAAGGACGCATATCATATCGCATTGACTTTTTTCAAACGTCGGAAAGAATTTTGGCCGAGCCGGGATTCGAACTCACAACCCCTGGATTGACAGCCCGCGTCACTACCGACTGAGCTATTGGGGCTCGTCTTCATATTTCGACAGATGGACACTATTTGGTGACACATAAATATAGACTTGATTGACCGTTTGTTATCCCTTGTTATATTTGAAAGAGACAATGCCTTGTTAAATGCTTTTTCATCCAGCAGCCAAAAGATAAAATCTGCCAAATCCTGGGGAATAAACTCTTTAACAGCATGAAGATTGAATTCTGAAGGCGCAACATACTCATCCTTGTCGTCGGATATAAATGCCATCGACTCGCTAAGTATTCCAGTCGCTGCTTTGTATCGGGTACTCTCTCCTGTCCCAGTGGAAATGCAAGTTAGCATTTCTTTCCATGTATTACCCTTGTCACATATAAGGCAATTATCTCTGATATTGAATGCGACACATGGATCTCTTACTGAATGACGTTTACTAGTAGATGGACTGTCGTCTGTCGTCTCATCTTGATCAACACATCGGTAACGCTGGGTGTATAGAGATATACACTTGGTATGAAACCTTACTTTGAGATGAAATCTCAATATAGCCTCTCTATATGGGTTCAATTGGGTGTGAACAGTGTCACGTTTTTTATCAGCAATAAATAAAATTGCATGAAGACCCTTTTTTGATGGATTTTTTTACAACCACGCCAAATCGCCAAATTTTGAGTCTGTTAAACTTTTGTTACAAATAATGCATAAACTAGCATTGAAAGTACAATCGTCAATGACTAATGAAGCCATCGTTTGGTTGCCATCGTTTGGTTAATAAAATAAATGTTTAACACAGATTTTGATTGATTGGGGTTTAACGCCGTTTTTAACAATTTCTCAGTTATATCACGGCGGCCAGTTCTCCTACTCATACGTTTCCTGGTTTTCTCACACCTGTACTCCACACAACAATATTCCCAAGCAACAGCAGATTTAAAACAACCTTGATATATTCAATACAAGAGCTTACTAGTATTATTTATCTTGGAAATTTTCTTAGGCAGAAATTTTATAAAACTGCGTCACTGCTTATGTCAGAGCAAATGACACCCATTTAAACTTTAAATTAGACATTGTTATGTACACAATTTAAATTGCTTTTAACGCCGATTACATGGATTCATTTGCATGTTTACAAACACAATCATTGATAAATTCAATACATTAAACGTCTTCAATAAAAAAAAATAACAATAAACCTGATAAAACATATACTTTTGGAAGATATCCGAAATATACATATGATCCGAATTACTCTTCTTTTCCTATATAAACATACAGCAAAACTTTCCTAGTTTGAAGCGTAAATAACTTTTTCTGTAAGAGACGGATTTCTATGCGATTTTTTTGGTTAACATGTACATCAATACCTTTCGAAAAATATTAAAATCGCTTTGTTATACTCCCGGTAGAACCTTTCACAAACCCCAACCCGTTTTCTACAGATCTATTAAGATGGTTGCCAAGCAAACAAACACTCGTCATGTATACAAGTAAACAATTACTGAGCTCCACCTGTTTGGATTATCTTCATCTAAAAGTTCTTTAAACTAATCAAAATTGGACAAAGCTTGAAAACAATATTTTTAAAAGCACACGAATGAGAATTTTCTGAACAATTTGTTAGATGTGAAATTACATTCCTCTGTCTTTTATTCTGAAGAAAGAGATTAGACATGAACATTACCTGTAAATAACCATGTGTAAATGTAATGTTTTATATTGGGTATTTCTTTTTGCAACCAAGACGGTAAAGTGAAGGGGCTCCGTTAAATCAGGAAGTTATAATGTGTGACACAAAACATTAAAACACTCCCTGTAGCCTATCAATTAACGCAAACATAACCAAGATTATTCCCAGGTCAATAAACCACCTGTCTGTACTGGTTTTCCAAAATATAAAGGTACAGTCAAACCTGTGCTAAAGACCACCTTTGTATAGCAGTTCTCTGTCTATAGCGACAACACTTTTAATTTCCCAATTACTCATTTTATGCAAAAATGAACCTGCAACTAAAGACCACTTGTGAACTAAGACTATATTATTGCTTTCCCATGGGTGGTCTTTATATACGGGTTGACTTGTAATCTGACGCATTTCATTTGCAGCAAAGACTTTGGTAAACATCTGGCAAATAAAAGAGAGAAAGTTCGTAATGAGCAACTTCTTCATAAGCGACAATATGTTCTACTATATATTCAATACATACGCCTGTAAGTGTAGATAGTTTCCATAAGCTTGACTCTATATTCGTCGCCTCCTTTTTGCTCAAATGTGCGTGCAAAGCATTACGACTGGTGAATCGGTGCCTGGCTAGGTAATACCGAGTGTACACGTAAGATTCACGGGAAACGGCTTTATATCAGTGCAAGACTACCGACAAAGCATACCACACAGTTTAAACAAACAAACTAACAGAGTCATCAGTTGCATATTGTGTCGGTTGTGGGAACGGTGTACAGTTCTTCTCCACGCCTGCCTTTTTTTGATCATGAAATGTACCGGTCGCTAAAGGTACTTGCGTGTTTTCGTCAATTACTCCCCTTTTCACAAAAGATTTAACCCTATCCAGTATGTATACATGCGCTTACAGAAAGAGTACTGTTCGCCCATGTGTTGTCAAAGTCGTCAGCTGTATATTTGTTTAATATAAGACAAATCATGATTTTAACTTTTTGCAATCTAGTCGTACACTTCTGCCGGAAGCCTTTAAGGGACGGTGATGACCAAATACCTTACACTTATAGAAAAGTAGTCTTTATTGCGATCAATTGTAACATTCTTCCAGACGTATGGAAACACTCAAACATTAAAATCGTAGTGACCAGAACCATTGCAGTTATCATTAAACATTGTAAAAGGGCATTTGTTAATTTATTTGAACAACATAAAGTTATACAGGGATTGATTGATTTATGTTTAACGCCATTTTTAACAATTGCAAAGGTCATATTAGGGCGGATTAAGTTTTTCAATTAATTTATACGCAAGACTTGTCACATCTCATATATCATTTTACAACGTAAAGTATTTATAACGTTGCCATATTGAATGTAAACATGACGCAACATGTTTGTAAACTGTATCACAGTAGAGAAATACACGGAAACATTCTAGCGCTTGAGCCCGAGAGCTCTCGCTTTCAGGGCGAGTACTTTACCGACTGATCTAACCGAGCCGCTTTCATGCACTCTCTCTCCAGTTGGTTGCAAGTCCGAACTTCGACATACACTCCCACTTACATGTAACTTGAAATGCGTCCTCGGATTTCGGAATACCTGTGCTTAATATGTCTTAAAATTCACTGCAAGCGTTGTTAGACTGAACGAGCAGTGATGTCACGATCTCATATTGGGCACCAATGTTACAAAGAGAAAAAGACATGCAGCCTGTCCGAGGCTCGAAACTGGGACCTCTTAATGTTGGGGCGAGTACTCTACCTACTTAGCTCACATGTCATCTCTCCAACTGTGTCGTGTCCAAGCTTAAACCCCTACAGTCAGATTGTTTTTCATTGTCTTCCAACCGGATGAAGGACCAGAATAAATATTTCTCAATGATAATATAAGATTTAACTATTCTACCGAGTTTGGACAAAAATATGTATTGAAAGGCGAGAATACATGAATTCACGTGCACAGTTAAATAAGATATCTTTCGTCAAACTTATTTTGATATTGCTACAGCTACAACGTGTTCACTTAGAACAATCGGTATCACCGTTCATATGAAATAAGTTGTGCGAAACAAGCACGCAACTTATCCGGAATACCTTTAGCGTAATTGCTATAATTGTCTGTATAAAGTAGATTATTACATTCCATTCTCCAATAAAAAATAACTTGACACTCTTGTATCAATACAATGTTTCCAAATATGTTAACTTTGAAAAAAGCCCAAATAGTCTACGTGATCTTGTAGTATAAATCAAGAAAGCTAATTTAAACATTTTCGGTAAATTCCATTATATTGATATAGGTAATATAAGAGAATAACAATCTCTGGGGGAAACCCGATATCGAGCTTACAGTTTACAATAAAACAGAGACGTAATAGAATCGAACGTGTCCATGTACACTCCCTCTCTAACTGACAACATTGACCATGTTAGCTAAGTCTACTCTTCTCTATTTCAGCCGCAAAAGGAAGAGAACATATTTGACAGAGTGAAATACAGTTCTTGACCTAATCCGAAAACCCTGGATTTCCTTTAAAACGATTGACTAGATGATAATGATGTTCAATCCATGCTTATGCATGACCACTTAATGTTTCCAATTAGTATTACTGTCGTCTATCATAATGTACGGAAAATAATTATACATAGAGTCATGATATATTTCATGCCCTAAATGTACATTACTCATATTTAAATTGGCAGCCACCTTTTCCACGGCACCAACCACAATTGAAGAATCTTTACATTTTCCGAAATATTCGTATGACATTGATTTTTCTTCATGTGTTTGTTATCTACGGATACTCATATATGGGTATTTTTCGTTTTATACAGTAATACATGTACTTATTTTGAAACTATACATGTAGTGAGATCCATAACCCACTGTATACCTCCCCTAAACTAATAACCATTATTATTCATCCGTGTAGCCAATGAAACCAACAAATCTTAAGACGCAGGTCATTTTAATTTTAACTTAGAACTATGATATCGAAACTAGATTGAAATTGAAACAATATGAACAAAAAGGTGTAATTGGGGGAATGAGACAGAACTTGTGTTTAACTTTCTTAAAAGTTGTATGTTTCCATAGTTGATTGATTTATTGGTGTTTTACAGTTATACCCGGGCGTTTCCTGGGTAAGTTACCAGTACTACTGGTTCATTTATCTGACACCAGCCAGTTATTTTTAATGCTAACCCCTCAACCCTGAGCGCCTAGGAGGGAAGCCACTACTTTCAGTTTTTAAGTATTTTGTAGGACCCGGCCGGGGATCGAAGCGGAGACCACTACACTACACCACCGAGGCGTTACCATAGTTAAGATCTGTGTTTTTATTGTGTTTTTATCTCCAGAAACGACGGATTGGATATTGGATATTGGATATTGGTTTGGCTTCGTCCGTCCGTCTCTCCCTCCGCAGACACTTCTCGTCCGGAGTCATACTTAAAGTAGTGTTGAATGGCATTGATTAAAACTATATGGAAATGCTGACACACAAAGTGAAATGCCAGAAGAAAAGTTTAACTTATATTGTCTATACATGTATTGTATATCATGAGTTATGGTACATTTATCTTGTGAACACTCTTCAGGCCAAAATGAACAACCTATAAGCATGAAACAATCATCAGAATCAAATCAAAGTCAAATTTAAAACTTGGTCACGTTTGGTAAACATTAAGACACTAGGTCAAATATTAGATAACGCTTATGAACAAGAATAGAATTGGGGGAAACATGACATGGTTTAATATTTGCAATATGATTGTTTAAGATCCCTGTTGACATGTATATCATTCGAATAGATTACAGCAAAACAATTTCAATCATTATATTACCATACTTTGTCTACGTTAAAAGGGATACCGATTACGGGTCCTCAACGTCAAAACAGTTTGACTTAGTTAAAACTGTAATTAGAAAATAAATCTATTTGAACTTCATGATTTACTAGAAGACGTTTATTTAGTGTATTTGTTGGCACCTTTCAGTCAAGGAGAAGTTGTAGATTTAAAACACAATAGAACAAAATATCAAAACAAACAATTTCTCCATTTTGCAATAAACACATATGTATTATTAATATATAATATACTATATTGATAGTTTAGGCCCAAAAAGGCATTGCAAGACAAATCCAGAGCAGACCGGTGGTAATGAAAACAAAGACATATAAAGATAAACCTACCTTAGTTGAAAACAAACAAAATTCGAGTGTATGATATAATTATTTCTTAAAAATAAAACAATACGTTAAGTCACAGACAGACAGACAGGGATTTTTTTTAAAGAGAAAACAACATTGTAAGGAAAGGAATGCTTATAATATTTTGCCAATTGAGACCGTCCTCATTTGGCAGTAGTGTCCTTAGTAATTGCTGTTATTTCTAACAAATGTCTTCTGTTAGCGGCACATACAAGATCACACACACACACCCACACACACACACACACGCACACGCGCGCACACACACACGCACGCACACACACACACACACACACACACACACACACACACACACACACACACACACACACACACACACACACACACACACACACACACACACACACACACACACACACACACACACACACACACACACACACACACACACGCATACTGGTATACCCAACACACTGAGGTATATAATTCCACACAAACACACCGAGGTCTATGCTTATTCGACATGTTTCAAATATAAGAAAAATGTAATGGCATAAAGAATTGGTCCTGAATGTCATTTTTCATAAGCAAATTGGGGTAGTATAAGTTTTGGGAAACCAGTACAAGGTAAACAAACCGAGGTAACAACCTCGGTATGTGTCACACACCAGCCTCGGTATAGGACACACATCAACATCGGTACGGAACACTCATCAACATCGGTATGGGACACACATCAATAATCGGTATGGGACACACAGCAACATCGGTATGGGACACACAGCAACATCGGTATGGAACACACAGTGAACACATTGTTGACAAACGGAGGAATTAAACAGGAGGCAAAGGCATCAGCTTTGTGTATCTCATGTGATAAATCATTATCCTTCAATATCACAACAATTGCTACACATCCATGTGGTTCCATGATCAAAATCACATTAAAAATACATACCTCATGAAGTGGGGACCCTGCCACTTGTTCTGTGCATCTTCTGATATACTGCGTATTCGCGCACGCATGAGTTCAGGTAGAATATCGGAACGAGGTGTGTGGGGTCACACACAGCACACTTACATGCTCAAAATCAACGCACCGAGGTATCGTCGTATTTTAAAGATATACACATAGACGAGCATTCTGCGTTACTTTAGAGGTAAACACACCGAGGTAATGGAAAAAATACCTCGGTAGTTTTTGGTACCTCGGTCAGAAGTTGTGTACTCCTATGACCTACCTCGGTGAGTAGGGTACACTAACACGCACACGCACACACACACACACACACACACACACACACACACACACACACACACACACACACACACACACACACACACACACACACACACACACACACACACACACACACACACACACACACACACACACACACACACACACACACACACACACACACACACACACACACACACACACACACACACACACACACACACACACACACACACACACACACACACACACACACACACACACAGGCACACGCGCACACACATACAGACAGACATACGATGATAGACATATATGATGATAGGCATACATAAACAGATAGACATACAAATACATAGACAGATAAAACTTACAAACGCATAGACAGATATACATACAGATTGACCTTCACATGGATATACATGCCTACAGACAAACAGACAGATTGGCAGTTACACCAACAGATAGACGGACATACATATACACATAAACATTAAGACATATATATATATATATATATATATATATATATATATATATACACATAAACATAAAGACATAAACGCATATAGACATACACTCAGAAATTAACAAATTCAGAGACACGCGAATAAATGCAGATGCACATAGTGATAGACATACATAATGATAGAGACACGATGATAGACATATATGATGATAGGCATACATAAACAGATAGACATACACATACATAGACAGATAAAACTTACAAACGCATAGACAGATACACCTACATATTGACCTTCACACGGATATACATGCCTACAGACAAACAGACAGATTGGCAGTTACACCAACAGATAGACGGACAATCAAATACACATAAACATAAAGACATAAACGCAGATAGACATACACTCAAAAATAAACAAATTCAGAGACACGCGAATAAATGAAAATACACATACATAGTGATAGACATAAATAATGATAGAGACACGATGATAGACATATATGATGATATGCATACATAAACAGATAGACATACAAATACACAGACAGATAAACTTACAAACGCATATACAGATACACATACTGATTGACCTTCACATGGATATACATGCATACAGACAAACAGGCAGATTGGCAGTTACACCAACAGATACACGGAGAGAGAGAGAGAGACGGACATACATACAAACATAAACATAGAGACATAAATACAGATAGACATACACTTTGATATACATAAATTCATATAGGCATACATTCAGAGACACGTGAATATTTGCAGATACACATACATACATACATAATGATAGAGACACGATGATAGACATACATGATGATAGGCATACTTAGACAGATAGACATACAAATACATAGACAGATAGACTTACAAACGCATAGACAGATAAACATACAGATTGACCTTCACATGGATGTACATACATACAGACACACAATAGGTAAACGGAGAGATAGGCGGACATGCATGTAAACATAAACATAGAGACATACAGACACACAGGCAGATTGACAGTTACACAAACAGATAAACGGACATACGCATATACATAAACAAAGAGACATAAATACAGATAGACATACACACAGATAGACATAAATTCAGATAGGCATAACTACAGAGACATAGTGAAAGACATACATAATGAACGACACACGTGATGATAGATATACATTCATGATGATAGGCATACATAGAACGATAAACATACAAATACATAGACAGATAGACATATGCACATGCATAATGTAATTCATTTCAGTAAAGCTTATATTATGTTCTGTTCTGTTCTGTTCTGTTCTGACACAGTGATATTACGGAAACATTATGGAAAGTGAAATTGAAAAGAAACATGTTTGGAAAGTAGCATAAAACATCGTTGAAAAAAAGGATATAACCTGCCAGTATCATTTGCATGGCCCTTAAGAGATGTAACTAAATTATTTATATAAACATTCATTTAGGAGAAAGTACACCAGTGTGATACCCAAATGGATCGCAAATGTGCCTATTCCGTTTTCGTTCCGCCTCGCAAACGCTCAAATGTAGCCCGATCCTAGGTCGTTTTGGCATTTGATGGTAGAAGAAACTATCCTCTATCCAAGCGTACCATTGGTTCGGCTTAGATCACTATATTCAAGAAATGGCCCTTTCGAATATTTTCACATACCGGTCTCACACTAGTACTAATTAACTTTAGTGTAAATCAAATCGCATTGCAAATCTTCATATAAACAGACTGAGAGCACTTACGCACGCACACACACACACAGACACACACACACACACACACACACACACACACACACACACGCACACACGCACACGCACACACTCACGCACACACACACACACACACGCACACACACACACACACACACACACACACACACACACACACACACACACACACACACACACTGGTCACACACCACCAAAACTCCAATTCAATTTCTTCGTCGATAATATGATAAATAATTAAACGTGTCTGACTTGAAAGCGGATGATAAAGTATGTGATACATTGTATATATCTAGCAACAGTGAATATCAATTATGGAAAACTGTTTTCTCCAAACACAATCGAACAATTAAGTATCAATAATTTACTTAACTCTTAGTTGAAAACTCTTTCATCTGGTACGTATTGTACACCTGAAGGTAAAGCTAAATCTCAACTTATAGGAAGATAAAATGTTTCTCTCTATGATTTACAGTGCCAATTTACGGTTTGTAAATTTAATGTAAGTAAAGAAATGACGCCAGCAATTTAACAAACAAATCAATAAAAGAAATAGAATATGCACCTTCCATGGCATGCTGAAAACTATAGGTATACATTAATTCTTTATATCATGAACTGGTTTTGATCAAACATAGTATGGCAGTAACCTTTTATATCATAAGACGTAGCATTTAGCAAAGAAAACACATAACATGCACAAGTCTCTTCCGGAATTTCACATGTCCCTATACTCTTGTAATTATCTTTCTGAATGGCAAATCACTAAACCCGGAAGTTCCCGAGTTTCTAGTACCGGAAGTTATTAGTAAGTAAACAATATTGCTATGTTAGCAAGCTGTGTGGGAATGGACTTATAAATATCGGACACGATATCTTTATTCATTTGTGAGTATTGATTTATTTGTTAATTCGCAGACATGTCTTCTTCAATATATGCATTTTATTTGTTACTACATGTATGTTTTAAGACGTTCCTTGATCTCGAAGTGGTTTCGTCAAATATAATAAGAAATATACTGTTATTGATTATGTTTTAAACACGTCATTTGTTTTAACATTTCAAAAAAGTGTAACAGTAGTTTGCACTTACGTATGCACTGAACAGCATTGGAATAAGAAAACACATGTAATGCCGAGTTGAATTTTCGGATGAAGTTTCAAAAGGCGACTTGGTTAATGAGCCAATAGTAGCAATCTACAACATATGTGCTGTTACATATATTTTGTATGAGTTCACGTTATTTCCAATCAAAAGTTTTAGTTACCTTACCAATAAATTATATAATAACCTCTAGAAAAACGTGCTAGATCACTTTCAAGTAAATTTGAAATATTAAAGTAATACAACAATAGATAACTCGCGTATGCTTTATCACAGTAAAGGAACATTTGTGTCCCTTCTTATGTATGAATACTTATTATCATAGATGATATTTCTTTGCAATCGGATGTACGACAGAACGCAAGTGAATATATTTTGTTGTTGTTTTAATTTGTTGTTGTTTAACGCTGTTTGCAACATTATTTAAGTTATATCACGGCAGCCTTCACATTTTCATATTTCCTGCGTAAACAAACAAGTTCTAACCCAGGAAATGTGCCTTGCCAAAGGACACTCTAACATGACCGCCGCGACCGGGAGACAGGACGTAGCATATGTTCAAACTATTAGAACATGAACATGGATCGCGGCACGTGCTAGGTAGAAATCCATTAAGTTTATATTGTATAGGAGTTAATAACTGTAAACAGAAGTAAAACAATTTTTCTACCGTCTTGTGGTATATATTGACAAACATCTCCGTTTAATCGGAAGATGAAGCATCTAAATGGGTAAACTCGGGTTAAACAGAAGAATATAGAGAAGGCAGCATTCAATACACGTACACCATTTGGGTTATTTAAATGAAACCAATTAGTCTGACTGGAGTAGGTTCCAGAACATAGTAATAGTCTCCTAACGGAGTAAGAACGTTTTGCAGTCGAACATTGTGAGTTTAAGTCGCAACGAAGTAAATCATTCCTGTCATTTGAATAACTTTTCTTAAGGTTATCGGACAATAACCTTAAGTTCAAAGCTAAAAAATGAAACCTTTTTTAGCTCACCAGAACACGAAGTGCTCAAGGTGAGTTATTGTGATCGCCTTTTGTCCGGCGTCCGTCGTGCGTCGTGCGTCGTGCGCCGTGCGTCAACTTCTTCTCCT
Organism: Serripes groenlandicus; assembly: GCA_031761405.1. NCBI lineage: Eukaryota > Metazoa > Mollusca > Bivalvia > Cardiida > Cardiidae > Serripes > Serripes groenlandicus. The sequence goes on along the minus strand of JASEVX010000436.1, from coordinate 47,135 downwards.
CAGTAACCAGTGGGTCAATTGGGATGAAACTTCACAGAAAGCATCCTCTCAATGACCTTACCAGAATTCCTTCAAATTCTTGGGATTCATGTAGAATTCTGGTTTCCATGGCAACAAAACAAAAAAAATTAAAACTCTTTTTCTCCTAAACTGGTTGGCAGATTTTCAAATAATTTTGTAGAAATCTTCCTTTGATGACTCTCTATTAGATTCCTTCGGGCCATAATGATTGGTCAAAAAACATGGCCGCCAGTGGGCGGGGCGGTTTTGCCTTATATGACTTATAGTGAACACTTTAAAAATCTTCTCCTCCGAAAGTGTCTGGCCGATTTTCAAATAATGTTGTAGAAATGTTTCTTAATTGACCCTCTATCAGATTCTTTCAGGCCTAGTTGATTGGTCAAAAAACCTGGCCGCCAGGGGCGGGGCTATTTTGCCTTATATGGCTATAGTGAAAACTTAAAAAACCTTCTTCTCCGAAATTGTAAGGCCGATTTTCAAATAATTTTGCAGAAATGTTCCTTAAGTGACTCCCTATCAGATTCCTTCAAGCCATGTTGATTGGTCGAAAAACATGGCCGCCACAGGGCAGGGCTATTTTACCTTATATGGCTATAGTGAAAACTTAAAAGAAAACTTTAAAAATCTACTCCTCCGAAAGTGTCTGGCCGATTTTCAAATAATTTTGTTGAAATGTTTCTAGGGTGACCCTCTATCAGATTCCTTCAAGCCATGTTGATTGGTCAAAAACTATGGCCGCCAGTGGGCGGGGCTTTTATGGCTTAAGTGAAAACAATAAAAAGATGGTGAGCGATCCAGGGCCATCATGGCCCTCTTTTTTACATGAACCCATGACACCATTATCGCTCAAAGGATAATCACAGACATTATGAATAGCTTTGAAAACATATACAATTCCGGAGGATGTTCAGACTAGGAGATTTATAAATCGGTAATGTTGTAATAGCTATGACTAATATAACACACACTTATACCTAATTCGAGAGGACAGAATATTGTAAACGGTGTTTTTAAGAAATCATGAATACAATTGTGAACAACTAACACACTTTGATCGCTTGATTAGCGGTGGGAAGAAATCGAATTAGTCAATAGTCCATATTCAACATCATGGCTTTTAGCGTTACTTACGATATTATTGTGAGATAAAATCGAATTATTTTGTATTGCTAACCAAAATGGATATTATTTAAATCAGTTTTAGGGCTTTCTTTTTAGATAATGCAAAAGGCGTCTGCAAATAAAAGGTAACTATATAACTATTATGTTAATGTTTATATCTCGTATGACAATAATATATTATCGATGATACCACCAAATAATTTTGTTCATAGGTAACACACAATAAATAACTTTAATAATCTATAAAATATGTTTTTGGGTATCGCGGTCGGTCAAGTGTTTGTAGGTAGGCGTAACATACTTCTCATTAATGTTATTGGTGGTGATATCGAATGTCACCATTTCTTACCACTGTAATTTCGTACCATTCTTGAACATTTCGTACCACTTTTAAAAAGCACTATATTTTGGGAGTTTACAGGTGTTCAGGTCATACTAGGAAACATTACGGGTGTAACTGTGTGATATAAGTGTATCTTTCTCTGCACTATACGACGTTCCTGTTCGGTACGTGGTGCACAAACCTTCTATGCATTGGGTCGTACTGAGCACTACTTGATTGAAACCCCATTGTAGGTATCAGATATTACGTATTAAAAAAAGGAAAATCTGACATCTCTACGGTCAATTTATATTTGAAACTAATTTTCAACAGTTTAAAAATATAATGAGAAAATCAATAACTACTCTTATTCCACATGTTTCTGTTACATTTTTTATGCATCAACATTTATCATGGAGACACACAGTGTTCCAGTTGTTACATGTAGTCATACTGAACAGAACGGAACAGAACATAAGTTTATTCATATGACTTGAACACATATGAAATTCAGTTCAACACAATACTATGGTGAATGAATAATGTACTTTCCTAGAAGACGGAAATAATGTTTGAAATGACTAGCGGAAAAAAGAAACTGTGCATGTGTAAAATGTTCATGTATCGCTCAATTTTTATAAATTAAAGCTTGAAACTTTACACAGGTAAGTTGTGTATCCCTCTCGGTCATTTACACTGATCAGTGCATGAGTTGCACGGGTAGTTTGTCTGTCTGGCCAACGTCTTCGTTTTCACGTTTTTTCCGGCCAGCAGTCAATCGCAAACACGTTTGTCGCCTAACCCTGTGTAAAAGCATAGTGTTGATACCTGTAAGACACAAAACCAGCATAATTTTGAAAAACGTCTTTGATACGCCATGCCAAGGTTGAATGAAACTGACAGATGCCGCGCCGTAGGCATGATTGCAGCAGGTGTACGTCATACTGACGTTGCGAGACAATTTGGTGTGCGCCGAAATACTGTAAACGCCTTGTGGAGACGGTACCAACAGTTTGGGACCACCAGAGACCGGCCTCGGTCAGAACGTCCACGCGTAACGTCTAATCGCCAGGATACGTACATCCGGGTCGTTCATCTCCGTGCATGACTCAGAACTGCTACTTTGACGGCTAGAAGTATTCCTGGCCTTATACGAATTAGTTCCCGAACGGTACGTAATCGATTGCTTGAATGAGGCATACGTCCACGACGTCCAGCCATACGTCCTGTTCTCCAGCAACGTCACCGTGTAGCACGTTTTGCCTGGTGTAGACGACACATACACTTCACGCAACAGGACTGTGCACGTGTTCTTTTCACGGATGAGTCATGGTGTAGGGTGGCATCTCATCCCGTAGCAGAACAGCTCTTGTGGTTATGGACGGCACACTTACAGGCATCAGATACCGTGACGAAATCATACGGCCTCACGTCTTTCCATTTGTGCAGCAACGTAACGCCACGCTGCAACAGGATAACGCTCGCCCGCACGTCTCGCGGGTCGTCACCGACTTCTTGATCCAGAACAATGTGAATGTGCTGCCCTGGCCTGCAATGTCATCGGATATGTCGCCTATAGAACACGTGTGGGATGAGATGAAACGTCGCTTACGTCGCCTCAAAAATCAGCCGTTGACGTTACCTGACCTGTCACGTGCGCTTGTGAGTATCTGGAATGGTATTCCCTAAGGCATTTTTCAGCACACTTGTCGCATCAATGAGGCGTCGTTGCCAATCATGCATCGATTCCAATGGTGGACATACACGGTATTGATGAGATGAACTTTGTTTAGAGAACGTCTCTGAAAACTGATCTCTATCCAAGACGCTGCTGATGCAATAACCATATCAATTGAGCTGGTGTTAAATAAAGGTCAGATAAAACACTGTTGATTTTTTTTTGCGATTTCTTATATATCTCCTAAGTTATAGCATATAATACCCATGCACAGTTTCTTTTTTCCGCTAGTATATATATAGTTATATATACATAAGTATGCAGACATTCGGATACGCTTAGTGAGATGTTTTCCTAACATACTAAGCAAGAAGCTTAACATGAAAAGGAACAATATCAAACAACGTCTAATCATTTACTACATTGAGTATACTTTTTCGTTTGTAGTAAACTTGTGTATAGTATATTCCAACGGTATTTAACACTTTTAGATTTGATAAGTTTAACATAGAAATAAATTTGTAGATGTTAGGATGTATGTCATACATTTTCTTTATATATATCTCTTTCTTTGTTCTTGATAAAAAAAAGGGCAAACTAGCATAAAATGAAACTTGTCTTCAATATGGAAATGGACTAGATATTATCAATACAAACATTCTGACAACGTTTTAAGCTGCTGAAGCAAAGAATGCGGTCTCTAGAGTATTAGCAAGATTTTCCTTCAATTTGGCCTAGTGACCTAGTTTTCAACCCGGCATGAACCATATTTGAACTTGGCCTAGATATTATTACGATCAACATTCTAACAAAATTTAAAAAAAATGTGGCTTCTACAGTGTTGAACATATTTTTCTTTAATTTGGCCTAGTGACCTAGTGTTTTAACAAACATGACCAATATTCAAACTTGGCCTACATAATACCAAGACAAAGATTCTGAAACAGTTTCAACATGATCAAGTTAAACATGCAGCATCTAGAGAGTTAACGAGATTACCCTGTAATTTGGAATAGTGACCTAGTTTCTGACCCAATATGACCACTAGTCTAACTTAACCTAAATATAATTCAGACAAAATTTCAAGCTGCTGAAGCGAAAAAATGCGGCATCTAAAGTGTAACAAGATTGTACTTCAATTTGGCCTAGTGACCTAGTTTTAGACCCGGCATGACCCATATTCGGACTTGGCCTAGATATCATAAAGATCAACATTCTGACATAATTTTAAACTGCTGAAGCAGAAAATGTTACTTGTACAGTGTTAACGAGATTTTCTTTCATTTTTGGTCCAGTGACCTAGTTTTTGAGCAGACATTACCAATATTCGAACTTGGCCTACATATCACCAAGACAAATATTCTGATATAGTTTTAACATGCTCGAGTTAAAAAATGCAGCCAACAGAGTGTTAACAATATTTCCCTTCAATTGACGGAGAGGTTTCCTTTAGGGCCTCTAGTCTTCAAATGAGTTATTGTGCTTGGCATTGTGAATCACGTGGAATAAATCAGGTGAGCAATCCAGGGCCATCATGGCCCTCTTGTTTATGTTTACTCCTGCTCAGCAATAAGCCGACTTTATGGGATCGAAACCTGAGGCTGTTTTGCCGTATATGGTTGTAGTGAAAACTTAAAAAAAAATTCAGCCAAAGTGTCTGGCTGATTTAAAAAGAAAATGTAGAAATGTTCCTTTGGGTTTCCTTCCAGCCATGTTTATTGATAAAAAGTACATGGACGCCATGAGTAGCGGCTGTTTTGCAATGTATTGCTAAAACAACAAAATCTCCTCCAAAGGTATCAGGCTGATTTTCTGCAAAATTAATTTGACAGACAACAAAGGGTTGGAATTAAACCAGTGATTATCAAAACAGGCAATACCAATGTGAAATCAAGGGTCATGAGTAAAAGAAAATATTTGAAAAACGCTGGAAACAGAATCGTTGATGATGTGACAAAATTGAACACTGGCTTAATCAACAGACTATATTTACTTGAACAAATACAGAGTGCATGGTTTTTCAATGAAATGAAAGAATCACATTTGACATTTTTGAAAACATCAAGGATAATATAACCGAATTCAGATCAAAACATAACAAGACGCATAAGTAGAAAGTCTTTTTTGAATTACCAATTTGAAATAAAAGAAAGATAATAGCACGAGAAGGGTAAGTGTTGTTTTGATCTCTAGATCACAGCTGACCATTTTCGTGCTATACCAGTTCTACTGAACAGAAATGTATCGGTTATACAAACAGTACAGAAATAGCAATATAATACATAATCAAAGAATCACAATATGCGTACGGTCCCAAAACATATTCTATACTGTACACTTTTTTTCGGTCGTCTGCTATAAAATCATAAATAGAAGAAACAAAAATCTTAACGTGTTTAATTTGTGTGAAAACAAATGTATATATATAAATAATTAACAACGTAAAAGCGATCAGGGTAGATCGAGATCAGCATTTACATCCATACTGATCGAATTCTCGAATTTCCGGCAGTTGCTTCTAAACAAGTATAAAGCAGCAGCTGAATTACTGGCACATATATTTACTTAAACTATATGAAATTCATATACTGCATATTCAAACGTCACCTTTAGTGCAACTTAACTCACATATTTCATTCTTTATTGTCAATATGTATTTTGCCTAGATGTATGACTTAGCTAAGAAATGAGTTATATTTAATCAAAAATGTAAAAATACAATCTGAATTCATTTGGCTACTAGTTCTAATTAGTGTATTGAAACAAGGGTTAACTAGTTAAATATTTTCCTTTAACAGCATGTATTACTATGTGTATTAAAGTGCCCTATCCAAGTATATGAATGTCATACTGAAGGTCAAGCATCTACAACGGAGTGGCGGCCCAGTGTGATACAATATGAACAATCCTGCCCCCCCCCCCCCATACCACTTTGTCGACATAATTAAATGTTAATGAAATCATGTGTACGAACGTTCGCCAAATTAAACTGTATTAGTGAATGTTAGCTTAAAAGATACTACACTGAAGGTCAATTCACCTTTACCGGAGCAGCGGCCCAGTGTGATTAATACGCATGAAGTTGGTGTGTACATATTTTACTATACATCTAATCGGTACAGTTTGGTCAAGTTTTATTTTTGGACGTTTGTTGCCATGCTTTAATCCCTAATTTATGAGATTTTATTTGTTCAATGTCCCAATAATATTGACTTTACTTGCGAAATTTCAAAAATGTTCAAGTGAGAGGAATTATGTGGTGTTTTTAAATTTGATTTGATGTTGCTATATCAGCCCGTTTCTATCAGAATTTACAAAAGCGATGACATAAACGTTGTTGTTTAGTTGAAAGTGAATTGTTTTGATCGTGATTATACTCCAGGTTTGCGCTGACTGATGCTGATCTACACTTTTCGCAAATTTCCTTAATATCTCATATAATCAGTGTGGATGTGAAAGGGTTCTAGTGTACTGTAAAAACATAAACCCGAGCTAAGACCTGTCTATCTTTTCCCTATAAGCTATCAGTACGAATACTTTTAAATACCTACTTTATTCTTGACCAATGATAAACAGGTATGTCACAGTCTATTAGTTATATTAGTATTAAGCCGATTTTCTCTAACGTCTTCGCTCTATAAGTATATGTATTTCTTTCCACTAACACTCCTTTAAGAGTTTGTTTTTGATAAGTATCATTCCATCACAGAAAACAATAGAAATGTTTTAGACATAAGATGCTTCACATACACATGTGTATTCGAACATTGAACTGTGTAACTTGGAACCATTTTTCCAATTATGTTATTTAACTATCAACTATTTATTGTGGTTGTTTTCAACATGCATTTTAGTTTGATGATTCTTGAAATGTTATCTTTATGTATGCCTATTATGTTGGCTTTAAATTGTCTTCTCAATTATAAACATTACTATAGTGAAAATATCTGTTTTGAAGAGGATATTGTCTTACAATTGTCGAGGCCTAAACAATAAGAGGAAATGATTTGATTTATTCACATTATTTAAGGAAAAACATGCTGACATTGTATGTTTACAAGAAACCCATTTCATTCAAGACATAGAAAAGGACATATATTCAGAATGGGGCGGTAAATGTTATTTTAGTCACGGAAAAACAAATTCGAAAGGTGTTGCTATACTTTTTAAAAAAGAAATAGATATTAATGTTTTGTGTAGTAAAAAGGATATTTATTAATGGACAATATGTAGCCGTAGAGGTAGCTTTTTGTGACAACACTTTTGTCCTAACTAATATATACGCGCCTAAAACGGACGATCCACTTTTTTTATGGAAACGTTTTTGACCAAATATATTCCTTCAATTCTAAAGATAATTACATTTTATGTGGAGATTTCAACCTAGTCTTAAACCCATCCTTAGATTATGCCAATAAAAAGTCAACTAATCACAATAAAATTGCCAGAAACGTTCTTCTAGCATGCATTTCAAATAGAGACATTATAGACCCTTTCAGAGAATTACATGGAAATATTAGAAAGTTTACTTGGAGGGGATTTACACCTTTACACCAAGGAAGGTTATTTTACTTTTTAATGTCAAAACAATCTGAAATCATTTTTAAGAAATTGCAATATAGATGTAAGTTACAAATCAGACCATTCTAAAATTATGCTTGATCTGAAGTTCAATAATTCACTTTTAAATGATATTGATTATGTAAATAAAGTAAACAAAAAAATGTATGATGTTATACTGCAGAATTGTGTACCTGTGTATAATACTGATCATGTTTTATCCATGGATAGATCGTATATATAATTTGTCATAAATGATCAACTATTTTGGAAATAGTGTTGATGGAAATCCTTGGAGACACAATTTCATATGCAAGTTATAAGAAAAAAGAAATAAATAATCGTAAAAACAAACTTTTATCTGAAATATTAATTTTAGAAACAAATTTAAATGAATTAAATAAAGAAAGATTATTTTTGTTACAAACATAACTCACTGAAATACGGACAAATAGACTTAATGGTTGTTTTGTGAAACCAAGATCAAATTGAATTGATAATGATGAAAAGGTTACAAACTACTTTTGCATCTTGGAAAAGCAACACTTTTCTTCCAAGGCTATTCCATTTATTGAAAAAGAAGATGGCGCACACATATACAATTAAAGTGACAGAGTACATGAAACGAAGATATATTATGAAAAACTATACAATAAACAAAAAATAATAGATGACTTTGATTTAGAAGCAGACCTACTGAATTGTAAAATTATTAAATAAAATGATAATCAAAGAACCAGTTAAGAAGGTCTTTTAAATTATCATGAGGTTGCATACACCTTGAAAAATATAAAAAAAGACAAAAGTCCAGGTTGTGATGGGTTTTCGTCGAATTTTTATAAAGTATTTTTCAATAATATATGTAATTTTGTCGTAAGGGACCCTATGCGTTCTTTTTTCTATAAGTCATTTAGTATCAAACGAACAAGCGGGTTTTATTTAGGATATAATCATAAGCGAAAATACACGGCTAGTGTATGACATCATGCATGTTGTGAAGACAACCATGTTCCTGGATTGTTAATGCTAATTGATTGTAAAAAGGCGTTCAATCCTTTGTCTTTTAAATTTATTGAAAACACTTTGGCATTTTTTAAATATGGTGAAATGTTTAAAACATGGACTAGACTATTTTAATAATACTGAAGTCTGCCTGCAATTAAATCAGATTCCTTCAAGCCATGTTGATTAGTATAAAAACATTTGTAGAAATGTTCCTAAGGTGACCCACTATCAGATTCCTTTAAGCCATGTTGATTGGTCGAAAAACATGGCCACCAGAGGGCGGGACTATTTTGCCTTATATGGCTATAGTGAAAACTTAAAAATTCTTCTCTTCCAAAAGTGTCTGGCCGATTTTCAAATAATTTTGTAGAAATGATCCTAAGGTGACCCTCTATCAGATTCCTTCAACCATTGTTGATTGGTCGAAAACTATAGCCGCCAGGGGGCAGGGATTTTATGGCTAAAGAGAAAATAAAATAAAAATCAGGTGAGCGATCCAGGGCCATCATGGCCCTCTTGTTTAATTATACCATGTTCATTTCTGAATCATATGCAAATTTAAGTTCTTATTCCACAATGGTACAGAATATTTAAACAAAGTATGTCTATTACAACAGTGATAACCTTTGCTTAAATTAACAGTTTGGAAAATAATATTCTAGCCATTAAATGTCAGTGAACAAATTGTTGTGTTTTTAGCTCACCAAAGCACGAAGTGCTCAAGGTGAGTTATTGTGATCGCCTTTTGTCCGGCGTCCGTCGTCCCGTCGTGCGTCGTCCGTCAACTTCTTCTCCTCAGTAACCAGTGGGTCAATTAGGATGAAACTTCACAGAAAGCATCCTCTTAATGACCTTACCAGAATTCCTTCAATTTTTTTGGATCCATGCAGAATTCTGGTTTCCAGGGCAACGAAATGAAAATAACTTTAAAATTCTTCTTCTCCCACACTGGTTGGCAGATTTTCAAATTATTTTGTAGAAACGTTCCTTGGATAACTCTCTATCAGATTCCTTCGAGCCATGTTGATTGGTCAATAAACATGGCCGCCAGGGGGCGGGGCTGTTTTGCCTTATATGGATATATAGTGAAAATTTTAAAAATCTTCTCCTCCGAAAGTGTCATTCCGATTTTCAAATAATGTTGTAGAAATGTTCAGTAATTGACCCACTATCAGATTCCTTCAGGCCAAGATGATTGGGCGAAAAACATGGCCGCCACAGGGCAGGCCCTTTTTGCGTTATATGGCTATAGTGAAAACTTAAAAGAAAACTTTAAAAATCTACTCCTCCGAAAGTGTCAGGTCGATTTTCAAATAGTTTTGTAGAAATGTTCCTTAATTGACCCACTATCAGATTCCTTCGTGCCATGTTGATTGGTCAAAAAACATGGTCGCCAGGCGGCGGGGCTATTTTGCCTTATATGGCTATAGTAAAAACTTAAAAAATCTTCTTCTCTGAAAGTGTAAGGCCGATTTTCAAATAATTTTGCAGAAATGTTCCTTAAGTGACCCTCTATCAGATTCCTTCAAGTCATGTTGGTTGGTCAAACAACATGGCCACTACAGGGCACGGCTATTTTACCTTATATGGTTATAGTGAAAACTTAAACAAATCTTCTCCTTCGAAAGTGTCAGGCCGATTTTCAAATAATTTTGTAGAAATGTTTTTAGGGTGACCCTCTATCATATTCCTTCAAGCCATGTTGATTGGTCAGAAACTATGGCCGCCAGGGGGCGGCGCTTTTATGGCTAAAGTTAAAAAAATATGGTGAGCGATCCAGGGCCATCATGGCCCTCTTGTTTATATTTTCTCTGGAACAGATAACTTCTGACACTTGTTGCACAGACATATTTTGAAACATTCTGAATACATGTTAACAGTTTCAATCAAGTTATCAATCAAGTTATCCTCTTTCCAGAAGAACTGCAGTCCAAATGTTGAATGTCCGAAATGTCGAATTATAAAACAAAACAAATAAGAAATTTATAGTATATATACATGAATTCTTACAAGTATAACTTGTTTACAGTATTTTTAATAAATAAGGTATTAGTTATTAGTATGTTTAAATATTATAGTATCTTTAAAACGTATATAAGATACAGGACGTTATATACATACCAGTACATTTACGTACCCTTGTTTCTCCGTGTGATGTCTTAACCAGATAACAGTGTAAGACGGAAGTTGCTTATCCATCTTAATTATACTTCTAATACGATTGATATATGTGATTGAGACGGCAACAAAAAGAACAGCCTGTTACACATTTAAATCCATACATTATTTTCAAAGCTGTAACCAACAAGACCACAACATGACACTAATTAATGAAGCCATAGGTTAGTTCTTTTCATAATTGCATCAATAAACATTACAAGTATCTCGTCAAAGAACAACATATACTAGACAATAATAATTATGTTATTACAACTAAAACTTGAGATTTGTATACACGTATATCATGTAAAAGTAAGTTTATTTAAATATGTACTACATAATTTTCATTTTTCGACATGTTCACTCCTGATATGTTCTGCTTTATTAATTTGACATTTAAGTCATTCGACATTTTGACTGTCACCCTTTCCACAGCGTTTCAACAAAGTCAACAAGTTTCAAATGTTTTTGGCAAATCAACTTTTTTGCTTTTGGCCATTTACAAGACAATTAAATGGCAAAGACGGGCATAATACATTACATTACATACAAATGCAAACAATTCCACGTCAATATACATTAAGAAACAGCAATGTGGCAGAATAATAACTGAATTATTAACTTATATTCACATATTCATAAGATTTTTCTGAGATCTTTTCAAAACACAAGACTTGAATTTATTTTATCAATCTCGTCATATTTTTGCAGGAAATGTTTGGTGATGAGGAACTAATTTGTATACTTATGAAACAATGTTTTCTCCAGGTAACATAATTTGATATATATAAATGAACATATATTAGAGATGCAATTTGAATCTAAATGAATTAAATGTGTTATTTAAATAAGCTAGTTAAGGGTTTACTAACTATTTTCCGTATTAAACTGGGTTTCATGTTGTAACATGGTGACAGAACACTTATTTCGTAGTCTCGGGTAACAAACCAACACGAAGTTATGATATTGAGCTTGCCTACTAGCGCCCCAATTCTGATTTAAATTTAACCGTTGGTTACATATTTAACCTGTGTATACTAAACCAAGGGTTATATTTTATGTTGTTCAACTTTGTTTAACCCAGTGGTTATGTGAGCCATGGTTTAATATGTAACCACTGGTTCATTAAACCCTGTTCTCTGAGCTTGGTTGAAAAAGGCATCAAACTGTTCTCGCTAGAAATTACAAATTTCTGAATAGAGTGATACCGTTTTAACATTTCAATCAAATGTACTAGTCATTGTTGAACAATACCTAAGCGGATCAACACTTTTCTGCAAGTAGGTTGTCGTTGTTGTTTGTTGTGACATTTGTAAGCGGTTGATGAATTGTGAATTTATGCGTCTCCATTCGAAATATAATGACTTAAAACATGATTAGGGAGCACAGAGTTGAACAACTCGTAGTAAGTTTCTTCTATTAAAACATGAAGATGGTAATACTTGACAGACACATTCAAATCGGTCGAGAAAAGAGAAGAGAAATGAGGATTTATTACATTCATATTCAGTAGCAGTGAATAATTAATTTTTACGTGTTCTTCGATTATACTGCTATTTAGTTTAACCGGTGATGTTAATGGACCCTGAAGTAAGTTTAAATTAAATTTTAGTTCAAGGGAGTCCAATTTAATTGCTTTTGATGTAAACTTACAACTCTTTTTTTAAAAACCCTTCACACTGTACCATTCAAATTTACTTTTCTTACACAAATCATTTCGATTCGTCTTTGTATTTGTAAAAAACAAAACCTTCCATACAAATGTAGGGGGTATATTTGAAACAGTGTGAGACTAAACATGATCATCCCTCCTAGATTGGACACTGGATCTGTTCTAAAGATATAGTAAACCAGTAATTGATGTGTCTAGACTAAGATGCCCAAACAGAAAAGAAAAGAATCGTTATTTTTCTCCCTGGAAAATGAAAGTATACAGACAATATTATATATTTTGTTCATGTTGTCAGTTGTTTATAAAATTCTTCAATATTAAACTGAAAAATATAACATCAACATATATTTTCTAATGTAAACTTCAATTTTGTTAGTCTGATATTTTATTAAATAAATACCAATCTTAAGTGTATATTTTAAAGGTTCTTTATATGATGATGAACACAGTCAAATATAATTCTGTCCTGCTCTATAATAAAAGCAACATTGTGACAAAAGAATAAATTGCTTTTTATAAGCAAATTCTCGCTTTGTCAAAATATTCTGAAAGGGGCTTCAGAGGCATCAAATATTTGTATGTGGGAATGATTTAACAAACTTGTCATAAATAATTCGATACTAATTCATGAGCACATTATCATACAGAGCAAGGTTGCTATAGCCCTCTCACAAAACATATGCAACTGAAAATACATGTCTAACTTTTAGAGACCTCTTGTCATGCCTAGGCAATTAGTACAAAACCTGAACAAACTGCAATTCTATGCAGTCTGATCAGTTTGTATTGCTTATTGAAATTACTCAACATGTTTGATTAACCTTTTTCCCACATGTATACGCTTTATGATGCCACTACAGAAGAAGACTTTTGAAATCAATTTGGCAAAAGGAGAAATTGCTCACAATGGTTTCTACTTTATTAGATAATTATTCCTTTAAGTATAGAGAGTATCCTTGTTTTGTAATTAATGTTTTCAAAGTCGTCTGATGCAGATTCATTGTATGTGGGCAAAGGTTAAAAGGTGTCTATTTGTGTGAAAATGTTTTAAAAATAGTCACTTTCTGATTGTTTTTGTAATTTTTATTAAGCATTCATCACATACAACAAATCTGCAGTATATTTAACTAGATCAAGGAAACCTTAACTAATAGATTCATGAATAAAGGTAGCAACAGGAGGAACTGCTAATTATAAGAACATTATCTTTTTGCAACAAGTAATCTGCTGCAGAAGTGTTAGAAAGGGGCTTTATTAGGGTTAAATAGCTCATCGAGGAATTTACAAATATAAACTAAATCCCCAACAAATTACGAAATACATGTTTGAAGTTGGTCTTGTTTACAATACTTGAATTGAATTCGATACCAATATTTTTATTAACATAAATCTATAGTGTTTCTCTTAAGAATTTATTCATAAACTAGTTGTTGGGACCTTCAGTAAATGGATTAACTTGTAATATATTGTTACAGTCAGAATTTCTTGTAACCTTTAGCAATGTTGTCAGTATGCTGAATGGAATTTCTTTTTGATATGTACGTGAAACAACAGATCTTTGTTGTTGTAATATTACTAGATTGACCATCCTAGGGACTATATAGGTACATATATACAAGAAAGTACAGACCTTTCCGATTCATATTGTGCGTCGTCAAGATATGACCAGGAAACCCGGAGATTCTTCTATATGCCTTTTTACACTTATACACAAACAAAGTGTCCCTTCCTTCAGAATTATTCTCAAATTCGTCACATGTATATTCTCCCAGTAAATATCTAAGTCCAAGTCATCATCCCATGAGAAATAGTCTCATTGTTTGTACTCGCCATGAGTATCCGAGAAGAGATATACTTTAAATGAGTGGTAGTTACAATTCCTCAGATGGAAGAAATGTATAGATGATTGATTTGCTAATTAGGCAATAACTGCGAAAGCGATTCCACAAGCAATGGGTCCCTTTATAATGGAAATGTGTTAAAGCACTTACAAACAAAGTATTACAAACTATTAAACAAAGTGTATGAGGTAGTTTGGCCACAATAAAGTTACACAGTAGATATAACTATGTTTACGAGTAATAGTGTATTTTTTTCCCAAATTTGTTCTCGTATCCCATTATAAAACTATCAAATATAAATAAATATTGAAGGGACAAACAGACATATAACGAGATTTTTATGTGGGTCAAGTTAGACTTCGCAAATAGCCCTGATATAGTCGTCGCCACTCCAGTACACAGGGTATAGGGGGTTATTTATTATAGGTGGAACGAAATATCATCAAACTCCCTATACTTTTGTATGAATAAGATATACAATTTTATCGTTAAATATTTGATTTGGATAATTATCATATTCGGTAAAAAAAAATGCGATACCTGAATATATAAAATTCCTTCTGTCAAAGTAGATTTGTTTGTGATATATTAATATCATATTTCAGGCTTTTCATCAAATTACTAAAAAATTGCTCTAGCCATTTCATGAAATGGCTAAAATCAAACTTCTTTGGTCAATTGGGACAAAAGATAAGAAATATACCTTTAATAAACAAGACTAAGACTAATGTTAACAGCATCATTTATTTTTTATAAAAGGTTTTGCACATGCACAATATTGCCTATTTCCGCTTTAGACTTATCTAAGAACAGCTAGCATGATAAAAGCACAATATAGTAATGTACAGTTTCAAAATCACATACAATGTTCATGGAGCTATTTATTCTTACATGTAAGACTACTATTACACATTTTACCAGCCTTAAAGCACTTACATCTGTTGGTTTGACATTGTGTTTTACCATTTCTACAATCACATTGAAAAAACACTTGCCCACCTGATGTGATTGCTTTCACAGCTTGGCGAAGTGTCACTGTACATTCCGTGTTAACGTCACAATTAGTCAGGAGCTTTTGCGGACATAGATCAAATTGATTTCTTGCATATTTTGAACTTATTATTCCAGACGTAACAGCAATAGTGTACATGTTTTGTTCATCACAATGAAGAATCACACCAAGGATGTTTCTTGGGTCACCCCTACCCCTGTCAACCATAGGTATAGGAATAGCAACATTGTCTCCTACTTCGCCGGTCTTTAGCTCTACACGTGATCGTTTGACCATTGTCTCCGCTTAACTTATCTCTTTAAGTGCACAATTAGTGAAAGTTTGCATCACTTAAACTATTATCAAAGCAATCATTGTAGGTAATTATATTGAGCCCCTATTCTACACTCCAGTTAGCTTGCATTTATTAAGATTAATTACAAAAGACAAAGTCATTTCACGACAACGCTAAAGATTTTATCCATTTCATGAAATGGCTGATTCCACAGATTGACTGTAATATATGTCATCATATGTGAAACAAAATTTACAAGGTGCAAAAAAAGAATTATTTATAACATTTATTATTGAGTATAAATATAATAAAGATATATATACATGCTTTTATATTCATTTTATCATTTTATCAAACAAACTATACTTTTCATGATATAAAACTTCTTATACACAGATTGGCTGAAATTGCACAAGCCAATCTGTGTAACATTGACATTGAAATTTCAGCCATTTCATGAAAAGCCTGAAATATTTAGCTATTTGACTGTGAATTGGTCATCATATGTGAAACAAAATTTACAAGGTGCAAAAGAAGAATTATTTATAACATTTATTATTGAGTACGAATATAATAAAGATATACATGCTTTTATATTCATTTTATCATTTTATCAAACAAACTATACTTTTCATGATATAAAACTTCTTATACACAGATTGGCTAAAATTGCACAAGCCAATCTGTGTAACATTGGCATTGAAATTTCAGCCATTTCATGAAAAGCCTGAAATACTTAGCTATTTCATGAAATGACTGAGTGAATTGGTCATTTTACGAAAAGGCTAATTTATATACACCGTGGTGAGATAAAATGTACATTACTGTTATAAAAACACACCCAGTTCAATGAGGCATACACAATGTATACACAATAAGTATGTGTGTCTAGTGCTTTAAAAGTAATATAAATGCTCTATATGGAAAACATATGATTTTGTAAGTTACAGACAACTAACATTATTTCATTTCCGCAGTTTTCTGTGACATACCTGAACTCATCTTAAGTTATACAATAATTAGAAGGAATTCACTATTTTGTTTGGCTTAAAATTCTAATTGGCATTGACAATGGACATATTTCCCTGTCCCAAGTGATTACACTGTTCATCTGATACAAAGTATGTCAGAGTTACAAATATCGTCTTTGAAGAAAACTAAGGAAATAATGATCATTAAAGAACATTTGAAAGACTCACTTCTTGGTACGCTCATTTAGAGCCATTTCTCTTTCTACTACACATGTTTATCAGTTGTCTGCTATGCAGATGTCAAAAGTCGTCTATATCAGGTGATGGGTATTTCATTCTCAAATCGAACTATTTACAATTGATAAAAACAGTTATTCTGTTGCAGCTTAGTTATGTATGTACTCTATGAAAAGAAGTTATTGTGGCTAAATATCATGATATTCAAGTAGGTTTTCATGTAAACACCAGTATTAAATGTTATCTAAAAGCCTTTGTTTTGGTCAAATTGAAGAGCGGAATACATTCATATTAATTTGCTACAATGAAGGTTGTCTGCTTCAAACATAAAGCAGTATTTGAAGCATTTCAATAATTTTACCCCCATAGGTTGGTCGGTTAGTCCATCAGTGACCGCCTCGGTGGTGTAGTGGAAGGGCGTATGTCCCTGGTGCGGAAGTTCGCAGGCCGGGTTATACCAACTACTTTAAAAATGGTAGTAATGGCTGCTTTCCCTGGTACTCAGGGGTGCGCGGTTAACATTACGATTGACTAACTGGTGTCAGTATAAATGGACTAGTAGTACTGATAACTAACACAGGAAACGCCGTGATATAACTGAAAAAGTCTTGAACAAAACTTTTCTGATTTATTGCTGAATAATACTTGGACATTCATAACTCAAACATGGAAACAGGTTTGGGGATAACCAGTATATGATCCCTATTGATTTTGAGGTCAAGGTCACAGTTACCTGAAACACTAAAAAGGTGGTACGATTGATTGCTGCAGTTCTTGAACGTAATGACCTCATATTCGACAGAGATGTTCGGCGCTCTAGATAAAAAAGAATAGTTCACACCCACAAGTTCATAATTGACCATCAAACGCTGTTTTGTGGGTAATCAAAATAATTGTCTTAGGATTAAGTTGTGCCATAAGAGAGATATTGTTGGAAAAAGACCAGCTGTCTCCACGTTATATCGTCACTTGCTGTTAGTTGGAGGCCAACGAGTCAAAGGTCAAAGTCACAATGACTGTACATAAACAGCTTGTCCGAATGATAACTACATAATGCTTCGGCCTAACGTACTTAAATTTGACAGGACCAGAAGATGAACCCTATTGCTTTTGAGGTCATCAGTTTTAAGGTCAAAGTCACAGTGACAATGTGCACTCGGAGGGGCATCATGTTTGACAGACATCTCTTGTTTTAAAATTCAGTAAAGTTTTGAAGTTGTCCTGATGTTTCTAAATATGTTACAACTCCATGAACAATTTACCGATGATGTGAACTTGATTTATTGCCCTGTCGGTCATTTAATTTCGTCAAAGTATATCAAAATATGTCGTTTTGGTCTCAACGACTGTCGTTTTATTGTTCTCAATTGAGACATCAGTTTTCCGCTCTTTACGTTCAACAGTTTTTATGCGGTCATCTGATGTTCATCATACTTGGTGACTTTGTCATTCAACATACACATGTGTCTCATGGTACACATATACTGATAGTTTTCTATTTTATATACACCTGGTTATCCACATGTATAAGCATTTGTCTTTTAACCTATTAGTGTACATACATAACAGCAATTTAACTTTATCAACAAATGGATTTTCCCAAATATGGCCGAAACTATTCCTATACAGATTCTCTCTGACAGAACAAACCCAGTTTCGAAAACCTAAGTCATCATAATAAACAAGCATATTATAACATAGTTTAGGGTATCTGGTATTTGGCATATTAAGAAGTCGAGTCTAGTATTTAATGCAACGTTTTGACTAAATACATATACATGATAACGTCCTAAGGCACATAGGACAACATCGTTACAAGCACTTTGATAAACATTTAAAAACCTTTTGCAACCTAGAATTTGTACATTCTCAAAACATACATTGATATTTAGTCCGCACAAATCAGAGACATATAACATAACTGGCATATTTTTGTATCAAATATTTTGAAAAATGTGCTATATGGTACATACCTAGTCAAAAGCCTTTTAAAATCTATAAAAGCAACATACACAGGTTTACGTTTCTTTGTAACTATTTTTTAATAATAGAGTACAACATAAAGGCATTATCAGTGGTACAATAACCTTTTCTTAAACCAGCCTGTCTCTCCGAGAATTCGCCATATGCTTCAACATAGAACGTCACCCGAGCAGTAATAATAGTAATGTATAACTTACTTAGAACATCAATAAGAGAAATGCCTCTGTAATTATTAGGCTTGGTTAAAATACCGTTCGTATGCACTGGTACAATAACATAATAAGACAATATTTCAGGAAATGAGCCCGAATTAAAAATTATGTTGAATAGGTTACAAATATCAATGTACAATGGCAAAATAAATCCTCCACTCGCTTTGTTTGTATTTAAATTCCTAACATAATCAATAATCTCTTCTCTCGAAAAAGGACTATCAAAAAGAAAATATTCAATGTCGTCCATGTTAAGATCATAACCATTTTTTTTAAATAAAACATACCCACTATTTATATCAATTGGATATTCTCTAGGAAGAAGTTTTGATATTTTATTAATATCCTTCCGAAACAATTTAGAGATTTTAACATTGTTATTAATATTGGATAAATACTGTTTCACTTTCGCGTACACATAGATTTGTACACATTCTTCTTATGTATGTAACTATTTAACGTATCAACATTACGAGTGCAACGAAATTGCATTAAAGCATACTTTAATTCTCTTTTTTCTTTTTTGCATTCACAATCAAACCAATTTTTTTCGCGCGGATTACGAAGTCTTCATATTAATGTATATGAACATTTCCCATAACATTGCTTCACACTTCTTTTAAGCTCTTCCACTAAGTATAAATACCATTAATATTAGCAATGACACACTCTAATGCAATTGGCAATACACATGTTACTTTCCACGCATGCAGAAAGTGCAGCAACGTACTCACTTCTAGTACTTTTGTTCAAATTACAACTAGTTATATATTTGTAATATCTATCTGTTCAGTAGATACACATATTGAAAAGTTGGAACATTCCACCCTGTCAAAAAAGCTGTCAAAAACCCTGAAATGTACTGCTAAATCAAATATAGTATTAGTACATGTGTAGCTATACAGTAATCTATTACACTACAACAGTTTTGATTAACAAAAGTATTCAAGCTAGATTGAGTGGCTTTAAAGATATGATATCCTGGTGGCATCTGCAAAGTGGTAAAATATTTGTTAGTATTAAATGACATCTCTTCTATCACCAGTATCAATTACAGCCAAACTTCCGTAAGAATGTTCGTTTGGTGGTTCTCTTTCAAAATTGTTTAAATATTTAAATTGCACAACTTAAATTGCTGCCGCAGATAGGGTGTGGGGCAATCTTCTTTTTAATACTTCTACTCTTAATCGTCTTGTTAGTTTCCGAGATGATATGGTAAAATTGTTTGTTCAATAAACCTCGACATATATTGCTCGGGCCATATTGATTGGTTAAAACACAAGCAGACAGAGGATATCAGAAAATAGGTAAACAGAGCATTAACTTCCAAAAACACTAAACCGGGATATCAACCAAACATGTATGCTACCTTGGTGGTCTCCTTTCAAAGTGTTCTAAGATTCAATACCTTATCACTAATGTCCTTTACTGATACGGTATTATATTTACAGTGTCCACTCCTTGCAGTTTTATTCCCACCTTATTCAAATGTCCCTTGATAGCCACTAACATAGTTGTTACGACACCATCACTAAGATGATCCATCTTAGGTCCATTCATTATAAATTTATTTTTTAATGTTCTGAAATTTCGGGTTCAGAATTTGTTTTTTATTTTCCGTTTGTCATAAAAGACGACAGCAATACGAATTCTCAATATATAGTGGTCATGCAAAAAATACTAATTAAACATTATCATCATCGAGTACATCACTTATAAACTTGCTATTAATGGCTATAATATCCTCCATGATGTTTTTTCGTCAACAAGTAACACCTATATATATATATTATAATTAATCATATAGAGTTGTTTGACTAATAAGAATAATACAATATTTACATAGTTTTTAAAACATATTGGTCACGTTAAAATAGTTATTTTGAATTACTTCCATTTTTGCTTCTGTAAGCATTTTCTCTTATTATGGTTCTCCATGTGTCTAGTGGTATCCATTCGTTTCCAGTTGTTGATACGAACATCATGAAAGGTTTACTTGTGTACAATATGCATTCTTAATAGTTGTCCAGTAATTATAAGTATATACGATATATGTCACGTATTTCTTATTATTGTATTTTTAGTATAACGATGACAAAAAGCATGCTGCAAGCTGGAAACACGGGACATAGTATTGATTACGTTGTATTCATGACAATTTTCACAAGTAAGTCGAAATGTAAAGTTTTCAGATTTTAGAAACGTATATCAGAGAAGCATATTTTTCGACCTGACAAAGCGTATGTTTCCCGTACAGTTCGCGTGCTTTGCAATTGCATGCCAAATTGCCATCATCTTCCATTTAATGTTGTTCCTGGTGTTGCCCTTCATCATCCAAACAAGCGAATGCATATGGACACATTTTGCCATTACTGCTCGAAATATAAAAACAAATAATAATTACTCGCTCCCCCTGTTATATATTACCGTCTGTCTTTCTCTCTTACTTTTAAAAGGTTTCAACATTCAGTGTATCAATATATTTTTGGATACATGCATTAAGATATATTTATGGACAAAACAGCCGACAAGTGTTCCTGAAGCTAAATTTCACCTAACACATTATAAGAAATGGACTTTGGAATAAATTATGTTGGCAATGATCTATTAGTGTATACAATAGTGGGAACATCATGGTTTCATTGATATATTACTCCTTTGCATTGACGAATCGAAAACGCATCACACAAGTCAACATGTTAAAACATTACTCAACTGCTTCTACTAATGTTACTGGTCATACATTTTGGACGTAATGTTTCCCTTTCAGACTACACATGGTCTGTGTAATTAAATCATTTTGACTTCTATGATCAGAATTAAAAGGCTTTTAACGCTAATTAGGTGCAAGCTTAGAACGTATTTTTGCGTGAATGACTATGTGGCTCCGTGAAAAAACAGCCACCAAGTCTGTTTAGCCGTATGTCGCGAAATTGATACTCAGTTGCATTTTGCTGATTCTCCCACTAAAAACTTATTATTATCAAGCTTATATTTGTACTTACCTCTTTGTTAGTTAAACTATCGTTTAAGTGAAGCTCCTAAATATTGTTGAAAACGGCTGAATTCCATTATAATTTGAAGATATATGTGTTAACCTATGGCTAGAAGGACCTAAAACAAGTCAAAATAATCGGTTATAAGTATTCGAGTCCTCTATGCTTAGCACGTTAGATACATATATTTCATTTAAAACAATTCGTTGAATATGCCATATCAAAACACTCATTTAGATTTGCCTTTCTTTCATATGTCTTATTCGCGCTTTATCTCCTGATGCTATCAATCCAACTTGTGGTTGCACAACTGGCAGCTGCTTGACAATAATGTTTTAAATCCCTCTAGTCTTTTTTTGGTATAAATTGATTGAATTAATTAATGAACGTTAACTTGGTGCACATATTAATGTCGGGGAACTAAACTTACAAGGTAGCCGTGAAGTAAGCTAATGCAATCAGTAAGAGCAGCAAAACCAGAACATGAGAGTTCAAACAACAATTTCACGGAGGTGTTTCCGTTTTGTGATGAGATTTGCAAATGCTCGGTGATGCGATTGCACTCACTATTTATGGAGTATGTAGGGACGGATACATACTATATTACTCATCGTCCTTATTCACCCTCTTTTTAACATTGTTAATGTTTGCCCATTTTAACATATTGGGTTGCAGTTTGTTTGGTTTGTGTGCAGAATGTTATTTTACCAGATTACATTTCATCGCATGTGACGTTATTTTGTCGAACTTCCAATGATAATCCCGGATGTTCAGTGTGACCTGCTGAGTCAATGTGCATGGTAGCGATTTTTACTGTACATCTGTATTGGTTTTCTTTTAGATCATACACATTCGTCGGCGTACGTTTTAATCTTCTGTTAATATTGACGTCAATGTGAATTTAAAGTTCGTTCGAAAAGTAAAATTTTATGAAAGCCCGTGCAAGAAAATGTGTCCCTAATTGTATATTCGTGTAATATATGTATTTGAACTGGAGTCCAGGGTCATACAGTAAACCTTAAACACGCCGGGTTCTTCGGTGTCTGAGAAATACCAGAAACACGTCTCCTTTGTACTGACGACATAGAGATGTGGTATTAATTTTGAATTTCGTCTTTTCTGTATTTAATCGATAGCTTACTGACTATCACATTACCTTTTATCGTAAATGATAATTCGCTAA
The DNA here is from genome assembly GCA_031761405.1 of Serripes groenlandicus. Taxonomy (NCBI): domain Eukaryota; kingdom Metazoa; phylum Mollusca; class Bivalvia; order Cardiida; family Cardiidae; genus Serripes; species Serripes groenlandicus. Next base: position 23,886 of record JASEVX010000436.1, on the reverse strand, counting down.
ACTGAGATCCCAGTTAAAAACAAAAAAAAAAGTTCTAACAATTGATCTAGTTACCCATATTTCACACAGTATTATTCAATTTCAAACCTGACTAGAATTTGATGAAATGAATGTTGTGATGATTCTTCATAAACAATGGATTGTAAATGGGACCTATATTGTGTTAAATAGGATCTAGTGACCTAGGTTTTGAATTCACAAATAAGTGTTTAACCACAAAAAGATGGAAATAGAAGTTCTGAAGAACTTTATGGAGATTGGGTGTTCAATTTGGCCGGTAGCGTGTCTACAAGGTTATTTTGATATAAATCATGTTATATACAATCAACCTATCTTATCTTTGCAGAACTGTTGACATCGGTCGCGTCTCAGCCATGTATATTCCCAGCCGGTATTACAGCCATCACTCTTAACTCTAGTTTAACAATTATGTGCAATTACACCGGGCTGGCAAATCCAGAAGAAAATTTCTCTATTTTCTGGTTAAAGGATAACAGTGCACAAGGAATGACATGGTACAACTGTAGTAAAGCCGACGGACAATTAGATGCAAGTGTTTATAACTTCACATGTCCGGACCTGAATCTACAAAGTATAACCATAAAGAGGGCCGATCTGACATTACATAATACAACATGGAAATGCGAGTTTGTGATCCCTGTAGTTAGCAGTTATCGAAGCGAAAACGAAGTAACCATCATTGTTAATGGTAAAAAGCCCGTTTTAAAAGATAATTATTATTTTCAGTATACTTTGTAGTTTGTGTTTCAACCATATAATATAAAGGTAGTGAGGTAATGCAAACATTTTAATTCCTGACTACCTTATTTATGTATGGTACACATGTCCCTGTTTGAAAGGTTGGTATGTAACTTTCATTGGAGAGAGTAATATAAACTTCGATTTTGCGAACGGGGAAATTACCGGTAAGCATTGTTTTCTCTTATTCTCAAGTCTGTTTCTCGAATACTTCATTCCGATCATTTTGCACAGTACTGACTACCAGTAAACGATGGATGCATATAAGGACTTACTGAACGAAGGTATAGATTGACATGTCGTTTAAAGCTTACCCGCGCACGAAGTGCTCCAGATGAGCCATTGTGATCCATCGTCACCATCCGCCGTCCGATGAAAACATTGGCGCCAGCGGTCGAAGCTTGTTTCTAAGCCGTTGAAAAAACACGGTCTCCTAACGGCAGCGCTCGTTATCCGTATATGTATAGAGTACGAACATTGAACAATATTTAAGTTCTATTAAAACAGATGAGCTACATCGGATCATCATGGCCATCTTGTTTTAAATTAAGCCAATACGATGGAAATGCGCTCTTCTGTGTCATTGCCATCATACCTATTCCAGAATAGTCAAGTTAAAACATAAACCAACAACTGAGAAATTTATTGGAGAAATAGATAACAACAAAGTATAGCTGTACCATCATGTGTTAGTGAATGAACCTTTAAATCACATCTCACTATAAATAGTAATATATAGTTAAAACAATGAGGATTTTAACAAGATGCATTTATTAAAACATAAACGACATAGATATAATTGTGTTTGCATTAAATAAACATTATAATAAGCCGAACGTAAATTGAGTTCATTCATGTATTTCTTTCCCCTTATTGAGGTCACAATACATAACATAAATTCCTTCTTTGTTCCAAGTAAATCAAACCATTTCAACCATCAATTGACGCACTTTCAATAGAACACCCTATATCATTGAAAATAGGTACATATAAGGTCTAAATTAATCAAAAGAAAATGGGGGTCATGCATTATGCAAGAAGGAATTTAGCCCGCGAAGACGATAACAGTCATTTTGGACGAAACTGGTTTTCACATTCTCTACTTTGAAACAAGGTCAAAGTACTAAAAATGTAAAACTCAATCATTTCCAGTGCATCCTATGGACATGTTAAATGAAATTAAAATCAATCTGAAATATTGAATGTATTCCTGTGAAGGTATACACACATGTTTATGCAAACAAAGTTTTTTAAGGACTATTTGACTAGAGATCAGCATGGCTGCGAATGTTTTGGCGTAATTGGACCTTTAAGACAATTTAGTATGATATCAAATGAAAGGACCAAATCAAAAATTAGGACAATTACATGTAGCTTATAATGATGCAAGAATTTTCTTTTCGATACCAAACAAACCTTGGTATTACGGCTGAATAATCTTGATCATAGGATAACACATTTTATTTTAAGGTCATCCTATTCATTTTTGTTTATAGAAGTTGTTTGCTTGCTTCAGATGCATCACAATAAATGTTTAATGTAAATCATGTATGCACATGTCTACAGACGTTCAATGTTCATACTTCAAATTTATTGAAGCTACAAAAAGGCAATAACAGTAATTAGCATTCTATTTGAATAAACCATTTCTTTTTATTGTTTTACAAGGCGGAAACCTTTTTATAGATGTTTAAGTTTAGCCCCTTACCTGATGTAAATAACTTGGTGTCTGCGTTCTGAATAAAGTAATTGCTCCAAATGAACAGTACTTGCCTTTCCAATAATACTGTCCAATTGATTTTTTTTTTATTTTGACTCTTTGCATCAAATTGCAATGAAATATATTGAGTGAAGCTTAATATTCAAAACACAACATTTTAAAAATTACTCAAGTAAACAATATAGTGAAACGAAATTCAAATTCGAATAGGGTGATGCCGACACAGGGTGAAACAAGGCGAATAGTTCCGATATCAAATATATATATATAAACATGTTCTGACAGGACGACAATTGCAGGCGAAAACATAAACAATAACAGACATGTGATATGTACGACAAAACACCATTTAGAAATAAAAGAGTTGTCGAGTAAAATAGATTTATTTAAAAACAAAATCTTCATCAATGTGCCAAATTAAATCTAACAAAATGGCTGCCAGCATTTTTAACTGTTTACTTGACTTACGTGACACTTTCAATAGTTTGTGATACAGCCATTTGTTGTTGAAACATTATTATTCTACGTGGTAAAATTGTGTAAGAAGAAGTAATTATATATGCTAGATTAAGTGATCTCCGGATGTATAAAAAACATAGTCTATATAATATTCTTTAAATCTGATTGTAGTAACTCTCTTTTCCATTTGTATTTTCAAAGTTGTCTGTTTATTTTCTATTTTATTGATGTCTGGCTGGGGAAACAAATTTATGGTTGGAATAGTTTTATCTTTTGTTCATCAAAATCTTCCTCTAGTAGCATTGTCCTTTTAGAAGATAAACTAATGATCAACCCTTGTCAGTATACTAATGTTACAGAGTTATTTTTAGTAATTGTTACAAATGTGGTTGTCTATTTTACAACTCATCTTTTAAATCCCAGTCCATGTAATATTCGCTTAACTGTGCGTTTTAACAGTTTGTTAGGAGAACTACGAATCAATTACGAAATTAGTATTTGGTGTTTGTTGTGTTTACTATGTTAAACAACCGTCTACCAATTTTCACACCAGACAGGTCTCCTCTGTTTTCCACAATGTTAAACCCTTCCATTTAAGTACAGTCTTTAATGTTTTCCTCTTGTTTATTTGTCTCTATAATGTCAGACACATTTCAAATCTAGTTTACCCAAAACTTCTAGCAATTTATATAAAAAGTAAATTTCAATAATCAAGGGTGTTCAATTTCGGAAAACAAAATGTATCATTTCCGTTTAATTGTTCAAAGTCAATATATTTTCCTCTCATATTTGCATTTCTGATTATTTTAGGTCAGTTGTAAAGTTGTCCATAAATAACTCGTATCTTGTCTTATATAGCACTGCATATGCATATAATCAATACATTGTCTATATTTTCCTTTGTGTACAGACAATATAGCGTTTAATGATAATGTTAAAGTTCTCCCTTTTCTAAAAGTATAACACATAGCACCAAGTTCATATGATATCCGTTGCTTTCCGATAGTTAATTAAATTTAAATCAACATACTTTTGCAAACATGAACATCATAAATTAGATTTGTTCTGAGAGAGAGAGAGAGAGAGAGAGAGAGAGAGAGAGAGAGAGAGAGAGAGAGAGAGAGAGAGAGAGAGAGAGAGAGAGAGACAGAGACAGAGAGAGAGAGAGAGAGAGAGAGAGAGAGAGAGAGAGAGAGAGAGAGAGAGACATAGAGACAGAGAGAGAGACAGAGAGAGAGAGAGAGAGAGAGAGAGAGAGGGAGAGAGAGATAGAGAGAGAGAGAGAAAGAGAGAGAGAAGGGAGAGACAGAGAGACAGAGAGACAGAGAAAGAGAGAGAAAGAGAAAAAGAGATATAGAGATGCAGAGAGAAGGATATATATATATATATATATATATGAGAGAGAGAGAGAGAGAGAGCGATGATTAAAAGAGATAGACAGAGGCAGATAGAGAATGATCGAGATAAAATATAGAGCTAGATATGCTTTGTAGAATTGATATTTCATAAATGTATAAGCACCCATGCACATACATGTGACTTCACGCTGTATTTTTATTCTTTCTATTAGGCGCTAAATGATTTTTAGCTCTACTGGCCAAAGGCCAGAAGGGCTTATGTCGTGGCGATTTGTCCGTCGTCAGTGCGTGCGTGCATGCTTGCGTGCGTCCGTAAACAATTTCTTGTTAACACGATACAGTCTTCATTTTTGATTGTATCGCAACCAAACTTATACAGTAGTTAGATATCTATAAGAGCTCGGTTCCTTTCGAAAACCAGCCAGATTTGCTCATGCATGACTGGATTATGGCCCTTGAAATGGTCAAAATTGCTATAAAAGATTTTGTTAACACGATACAGTCTTTATTTTTGATTGTATCTCAACCAAACTTATACAGTAGTTAGATATCTATAAGACCTCGGTTCCTTTCGAAAACCAGCCAGATTTGCTCATGCATGACTGGATTATGGCCCTTGAAATGGTCAAAATTGCTACAAAAGATTTTGTTAACACGATACCTTTTTTTTTTTTTATTGTATCTCAACCAAACTTATACATTAGTTAGATATCTATGAGAGCTCGGTTCCTTACAAAAACCAGCCAGATCCGCCCATGTATGACTGGATTATGGCCCTTGAAATGGTCAAAATTGCTACAAAAGATTTTGTTAACACGATACAGTCTTTACTTTTTTATTGTATCTCAACCAAACTTATACAGTAGTTAGATATCCATGAGAGTTTGGTTTTTCTAAAAAAACGCCCAGATCTACCCATGCATGGCTGGATTATGGCCCTTGAAATTGTCAAAATTGCTATAATACAGCTTGTGAACACAATAGAGCTTCCATTTACTATCTGATCTTCACCAAACTTAGATGGTAATTGAAAATTGATGACATTGGTTCCTTTTGAAACAAGCCAGATCAATGCCAGTAGAGCATAGGCCCTCATGGGCCTCTTGTTCTAATTCAGTTCCAGTCACAAGAGCAATGGTTACAAACCCCAGTTCTAACGAAATAAGTGTGATGGAAGGTAATACAAGTGCATTTCTGTGTGAAACCTCAGCATGTCGTCCAGAGGCAACTGTACTATGGTTCAAGAAAGGAGTAACTTCTGTTGAACAAGTGATATCTGATCCTACAACTGTTTCCTATGCAGACACACCGGACGATCTTATCATAACAACGAGTACAATGTATTACACCGTCAGTCGAATGGACATGAATTACAATATATATTGTAAAGCTAGAAACAGTGACTCAGATACAGTAACATCTGAACATCAACCGAAAATCAATGTGTTGTGTAAGTGTTCTATGTTATTCACCATATAAGAGTCTTAAAATAAATATACAATGCCGTAATTCAAAAAGAATAATGAAAGACATTTTCACTCCTCACTATTTAGGACATATATTACTTATCGGATTGAAATAGGGTTCTGTTATGAAACGTTTACGGACCATATTTATGTAATTTTTCATTTAATCTAACCTAATCTTCTCTATTCTAAAGTGGAACATCAGCAGCACACAACCTACACGTAGTTGGTATTTGACGTAAGCATGCGCCGATTTGATAGTTCCTAGCAATTCAAGTGTTACAACCATAACCAAAAATGTAAAACTTTTTGTAATTGCAAATTATGTACATCGATTCAAAGATATGACTGATGAATTTTGGTGCGTCCATGTTACATAATCGATCCTAAATATAAGTTCTTACGCGAGATTATTCATTGCAATGTTGCCTCCTTGTTTCTTGCAAGTATAAAACAATCATCTATACTATGTTTACCTGCGCGTTGCAACGACTTGATATTCATAGTAAACACACTTCTGCCTTAGAAGTTGAAATAAAACATATACGGAATGCGAGACAGTATTGAATCATGTAGAGTTGGATTGGTCACATAGACTACCATCTACTCAAAACAAAGTTTCGACATAATTGCAAGAAGTAAAGTGTAAACCATTACGTTGCTAACGTATGCGTTCCTTAATTGTGGTCGATTGAATACATGTGCGTGCCATAACACTGAAGACAACCGTATTTCTTTTGTACAGATTCTCCAGTTGATGGGCCTATTATCCAGAATTATGGCGGGACCAATTATTCTCTGATGGAAAATGCAACACTGATTCTTACATGTATTATAACTGGGGGAAATCCACGACCAATACTGACATGGACATGTAATGGTGGCACTACGAAAAACATGAGTTCTGGGTCAAATACAACAGTAAGATTAACATGGAAAGCTGAGCGTGGTACTGATGGACCTTGTACGTGTACGTCATATCATCCTGTAGTACCGACTAATCGAAGTGATGTTGTCAACGTAGTCATTCTATGTGAGTCTTTTTCTTACGTTACACTTTGATTTCAGAAAAAGAGAACTAATATCACAATGTGTACCTGTTTAATATGGCATTTAGATTAAAACATTACTATGACAATAACAACGGTATGACGATACTATAGGTCACATATATGGTGTCCTATATGCAAAGTACCACGCAAGCTTTATATTCATTTTAAAAAATTACTTACACACTGTTTGTACAAAGTTTATTTTAATACAATTCTACCGCCGAAGGTTGTTTGATAATGTTTACATATAATGGTGCTCTAGGAAAGCCAACACTGCGCAATTATTGCAAGTGTACATACACAATGACTGCCTGCTATACTGAAGGATCCAAGTGAATAATATTGACCAGAAAGATTTTTAAACACTCCTCGACTTTGTTGAAAACAATTCATATCAGGATCAGACTATGCGGTTGCAATAGCTGATTTGGAAAGACGCTGGTCTCAAATGCGCTGTTGCTTTTTCGCATATAACCGCTTATCTGTACAATGCATAACATATTAGCCTACACGTCTAATCGAAAACTCTACTTTTCCAGTGTGGACAAAAGGAGATGACCAAACACTGTTACGCATGAACACTATTCGATAACTAAACAGTTAAACGATATACAAATTATGTACAAACCCAGTCGTTAAGTCACACTGTTTGAAACATGGCATTGTTCATGCTTTGTCTGCATTGTATCTTTTATTCCAATTGACATCGATAGCGATAAACACGACCTATTTACATGTCAATATCGTTGGTATGTTGCAAAACGTGATACAACTTAGTCCTGCTCAACTGACAACATTCTATTTTTATATCGTCATCGACTAAAGGGCTGTTGTCATTGAGTATGCATTAACGTTAAACTCGTTAAAACTCATTAGATTGACTAATTTTAAAATTCCACATATGATTAATACGCGCTATATATGTTAAGCGTTTATTCCATGCTGTTCAACGTAAATTAAATGTCATCCGACAGACTGTTATATATCATTTGTAATATTTCGATAAGAGGTGCAATTATGAAAAAGAAAATATGTATGCAATGAATCAGTTGTGTATTTCCTGATATATGCCATTGTAAAATAAAGTATGTGCAGGAATATAAAATTGTGTACTGTTCGTATATCATAGACCCACCATCTGCGCCAGTAATATTGTTAAATGGTACACCAACTAATGGACCAGTCAAAATAGTCAACAACACAAATGCACCCTTGAATTGCTCCAGTTCAAGTAACCCATCACCGACCTATGCATGGCAGTACAGAGAAAGTCAGCAGAGTGGTAGCTTTGTTTCTCTGAGAGTGCACGAAAGTGGAGTTGCAACATGTACGGCATCAAACACAATAACAGTGAAGCCTGGAGAAACACAGGCATTCTCGTCCAACAAGACCTTAATACTGCATAGTTTATGTAAGTATATTTAATTTGTGTTTAATGATGTGAGCAATTATATTATATTACATTGCTATGTTTCAGATGCAAATCTAAACTGATAGAATGGACACTTGCTATTAAAATCAACTTAGTCTATTATGAAAGACCTCGGTTTAGTAGTTCTTAAAAAAGTCTATTTAATAATTCTGACATATGTCTAGATTAATTAATTTCTCATTCTAGAAACTCATTTGAAAGAACATGTTTGGTCTGCGAAAGTTAGATCATGAGTGAGGAAACGGCCAGACATAGAAACAATTTAGTACCACAAGTTATTGTAAACTAAATAACTGCTGATCAAAAGCTATCTACATTTCAATTGTAAAGTTATTACCAAACATGCAAGACAAAAAGAAACATGGATATTAATCCTAAAACGGATGGTTTAACAGGGGAAATAACGTAACATATAAGCAGGCAAGATGTTTGCTAATTGTGTTGTTCCATTCAACCAATCAGTAGAACTTTCTAAATGAATCTGCCAAACAGGAAGAAAACAATTCATTTAAAGCAAAGCCAGACGACTAAAAATATTCCAAAGTTTTACCCTGCCTTACAGACAATGGTAATACTAACATTTAAGTTCTATGTAATCGCTTTTTCAACACATAATTACCTAACTTAAACACGACCTTTCCAATAAAATGCACATGACATGTCAATTTGAACATAATTCTAAGTATATACGAAGTTTTATATGCACGTCGTTGCTATGTCAACAGATGGACCAACACAAACTAACGTTTTCTGTTTGAGCGGAAACACACAACAGCTAATCGACGACGGTTCAGTAAATGTTATACATGGTGACGATCTAACTCTCACTTGCTCATCGAACGGAAATCCACAGCCTGAATACACATGGAATGGACAACGTGGTGGAAATGTGACGATAACGATAATACAAGACAACTTGATTTATAATTGCACGGCTAGTAATGTTCTAGAGCCAGATTATGGATCCAATATAAACATGATGGATTCCAAAGAAGTTCGTATTATCAGACAGTGTACGTATTATGAACTAACTTCTAAAGTATAACCTACATGACAACTGTTTAAGATACTAGTACCTGAACAGTATGAATTGGTATTAATACTGTTTACCTTGCAATGGCATATACTCAGACACACTTATCAATAGCAATTATTGTTGAACTTAATGAATGCAAAAATTAAATGTTGTATTATGTTAAATAAGCACACTTCTCATACAGGGCCAATACGTTTGAATTCCGCCCTTGCCATGCATCATTTTCCGGTGAACGACAATAGCAATGGTGACTAACTTAACGCCTTCAGACGATTAACAAAAGTACGCATATATGCATGTGGGAAAACAGTATGTTGCATGGTCGCAGGGGTTCAAGTAAAACAAAGTCTTGAAAAAACAATGCTTGTGATATTGCGGGAAAAAAATGTATCTGAAATACTGTTAATTCATCAACCAAATCAATGCACCAACTGTTCTATATTTGTCTATACATTATAACAGATGCACCAGAGACCATACCTACTATAACATATACGTTTGCGGACGGTCAACTATCAGGCACACTTATATCATCGTTCAGTGTCGTCGAAAATTCTTCTTTTGTTTTAACTTGTGAGAACTCATCCAGTGTGCCAACGCCCATGTACCAATGGACTGGTGAGATGGATTCTACCACTGGATATCTAAATGTAGAATCGATTAAAAGATCAACGCTTATAGATGCTAATGGAACATCATACTATGAATATACATGTAAAGTACACAATTCAATGACAAACACGTGCGGAAATAAAAGAATCCAAAAAGGCACATTTGATTATACACAACGGGTAAACGTGTTATGTAAGTATAAACTCATCTAAACTAACGTTGGATTAAATATGTAATGTAAAAAGCGTACGTAATAGGATGACTAGCCATAACTATATTATAGTTGTCAATGATTCCAAGATGTTTTACCTTCTTGAACATTAGTGTACCTATATTGCGGCAACAAAACAGTTATGTATTGTAAAGAGCAGATTAGAATGATTATTTTGTATTTATTTAGTAGTCGACGCTCTGTATGTATCTTTATCCGAATCCATGTTGTTTCTAAGGTGGTATCCATAACATTTGGTATATGACATTGAAGGTTTTAAAATGGAAATAATTTATGATTATGATTTTACAAATAAGCGTGCAAATTCTGATTTTTACGTGACTTTAATTTAAAAGAAATGGTATCAAAAGGTATCAAATAGTTAGAGGGAGAAAGGAAATATTATCATATGTACAACACGGTGTATTTTTCAGGTGCGATAATTTTAGATACAGTACCTGACCAGAGTATAATTGAAGGGGAACATTTGTCATTAACAGCAAGAGTAATTGCTCCTGGTAGTCCATGGGGATCCTATAAATGGTTATACCGTAAAACAGATACGCCCATTACAACCGAAATTGCAGGTTCACTGTCCAACACATTATATAACATATCTAGAAGCCAAGAAGGGTTTTACACTATTGTAGCCACCAATCAGATAGCGCCTACAGACCAAATGTCCGACACAATATCAGTAAACAAAACATTCTATTTGAACGTATTTTGTAAGTATTTCCCAAACTTTATCGTATCAAAAGTAAATTGTCTTCATACATTCATGGCAAATATGTAATAACTAGGTGACAAGTAAAAACTGTGATATTGAAAATACTTTAACTTCCATGGAGGTGAAATATGGTAGTAACTTCATTCTGGCTTCCCTGTTTGGAGCGAAAACTAAAAATCGTGAATAACAGTTATATGTTTACCTGTTTTGCATTAACTCCCAAGTAGTCATTTCCAACAGACCAAACACACCAACTGTTCATAGAATGCTTTAAGTATGCTGTTTAAAAATGCAAATGCTTATGATGTAAAAAGACACTTGCACCTTTTCTACCAAGTTCAGAACTGGCTCTCTTGTATTTTTACATTAAATCACACCAAGTTCTCTCCTCAAACCATGAACAAATTATAACTTTATTTTAAATAACTGCACCACTGACAACATCAAAAATATAATGTCAATATCAAGTATATATCCAAATGGGGTGACTCCTATCAATGTAAATTGACTTATACTTATTTAACAAGGAAGGTCCCTATTAATTTAACATCACAACTCGCACTATCACGCAAGCCATATTTAATTACATATTTGTATTATGTGTAGCTTCACTATGGGGACAACATTGTTGGTTCAGAGATGCGTTGTTATTTAAATCGTATGGCATAGTATAGGTTATTACATCGGTATTGGAAAATATTGTGTTGGACAAGTTCTCTTGGTTGAGTTGACCTAGCTTGAGATGGCAAAACTCCGCTGAAGAAACGAGTCCCAATACAATCGTTTCTAATATTCATGAAGTAACCTTTTAATTATATATTTTGATAGTGTCTATTTAAAATGTATCATTTCATATATTTTAACACTTCGAACATTTAGAAAATTAACGATTGTTTCGTTTAATTCACATTATCGCGAGATTGTTGCAGTTTCCGATGGTTGCAGTCGTCGACAATATTTATATACGGCGCCATTATATTCAATCCATTTTAGTTCGACTCGAAAGTATATTGTCGGCAAAAAGATACCACTATGAATGTAACGATTATTTCCTAAATTGGCGTACATTCAGATAAGTGTTCGTGTTATTTTTTATGATTCAGATTCCTATTTGAACACACATCTTCTTATCGAAGAATGACAACAATTATCAAAAGACCTAAATTTAAAATTAATCCAGACAGTAATTAACTCCCTCTTGATTGTGTTGGTAATGTGTAATTGATATTATCAGAAGCAAGCAGGCCTATACAGCGTAAACTTGTTGTGTAGTGATGTCATTGATCAACACGTCTCATAATTACGTTTAATATACATTAGTATTCACACAGCTGGTGCTATCAATGTAACCGAATATGTTGATGTCTATGCCTCTCGATTTTTCACCGCATGACCTATAAATGTAAAACTATGTTAACATTGAAGGCTCGTCTTTAAACCCTTCAAAGGTTGGATTGGGGCGCTTTGTAACATTACTGTATGGAAATAGTCCGTCATCAGCAGCACGTGGACAGGATACTGCATCTTTTCTCCATATGGAAACCTGGACGAGCAATATCAAAGTTTACAATAAACTTGTATACATATACAAACTGTTGACATATTGACAGTACATTACCTGTTAAATAGTACTTCAGAACACGCAAATAGCGGTAAGCTGTTACGATATCAGTTTTAAATAGATTTGCGGTGACTTCAATTACGTACTTAATAACATGCGCTTTTCAAATATTGCAATGTGTTAACAGAAGTGAAAATTAATATATTAGAAACAATGTATTTATATATATATATACTATATAGTCTCAACAGTACAAAACTCTATTTGGTTATGAATATATTACTCGGAAATGCATGGGAGTCTGAAAATGAAGGTGTTATTCAAGTTATAAAATGTTCGTTGCAGTAAGCTACATAATATTATATTTTCTACGGAAACACGTTATTTATTATTTTACTGAACTCATACAAAGGTTCAAATTAATTGTTAGTGTATGTACATCATGATGTAATATTTATGAGAAAAATAAAGTCGTCTGACAACTTTCGGTCGAAAAAGAAGTGTAAAGCTCCTAAATCAATCACAAAACAAATTAGGATTATCAGGCATTCTATCCCTGAGATAAAGTTTCGATTCCAGGTTAGGGTGGGTCCTCTTTCTTTAAAGTCATTTTGAATTATTGTTTTCAGTTTTTTCTTCTTACGCCGAATTGCTATGTTACATCACCATATACAACCAACGTAATGCCATTTGACTTTGCATATTTGTACGTGGTTTACGCTTTAAATATTCACTCTTTAGAATTACAGTTTATTTTGTTAAGCAGCGGTTAGAAACTAATTATGATGGATACATTCGAAACAATAAGTCATCATGAATATCATGGTTTTAAGATGTATCAGCTTTTATTAAACGTGTGCCATTCTATTACTTGTGAACCACATATCCTTCGTAAACTTCTAACTCTTTCATCTCTCAACTGTACTATGTATGTATTTGCAGTCAAAGAAGATTAAATAAAAACGCAAAGCCACGGCTCATCTCTAAAAATAAACCACTTCCTATAACATATAGCACCATCAATATATATTTTTTCTTCTCATGTCATATCATTTTCAGAAAACAGATAAAACTTCTTTATTTCTATTAAATATTGTCTTAAAAAACAATATAAATATTCAAACAAGGGACTTTGTAACCAGTTGCATAAAACGTCATTTGCATAAAACGTCTTTACTTCTATTAAATATTGTCTTAAAAAACAATAGAAATATTTAAACAAGGGACTGAGTAACCATTTGTCAAACGCAATAGGAGACTAGGATTGAAAATACGAACATAATATTATATATTTAGATGTTTGAAAAATAAATAGTCTTACAACTATGATGAATATTTGCAAAAAAGACAAAAACGTTTCATAAAATGTATAAACAAAAACATTAACATAAAATGTTTTGAAATAAATTATGCATTTGTTATTAAGTACCAATTGTGACGTTATGTAATTGTATGAAATAACTGATTAAGCTTGTAGTGATCAACATGGTACTTGTTTAATATGTTATTGCCATATAAATAAAATGCAAGATGACGTACAACATTCATTATGCATATGGAAAGGGGTTAAGACTTCAAGTTCTAACAACTAAGGTTCAGTTTTTCCCTTTTGTTTGAAATGCATCTTATACTGGTATGTATAATACAAGATATAAACTCTGTATAAAGATACGCTGTGCCCTATACGTTGATAAATTTGAAGAAGTTCTATTTAAAATGTTCACGTTTAAATGTACATGTATTTTTGACGAATGAAATCATGCCTTTCAATTTTTCAGACACAAGTACTGTTTCTCTCTTCACAATAAATGAAAAGAAAGGTAATTGTACAGTCAATGAAAATACGACGGTGTCCTTTGTGTGTGGCGTAGACAGTAACCCATTGTCTGTTGTGTACATAAATGCCACGACATATAACGGAAAAAGCCGACTGACAGAAATATTGACGGCAAAACAGGTAGAACATACCATTCAAATAGCAACCTGTTATGATTCTGGTCTTTATAGATGCATTGGACATAATAATTATACATCGAAACCTGTATCCTGGGATAATCGACTTTTTGTACGATGTAAGTAAAACAAAACAAAATCATTCTTTAAACTGTTTATTATGTTCATAATCAGTGTTAACATTTCTCAGATATCCAACTGGAAACATGTTTCCTCAAAAACTGTCTTAGAACTGTATCACAGTATCACAGTATTTGTTGGCGTTCAAAGAAAAAGCATGCGGTGGACATACCTTCGGGAGACAGCTTTTAACAATTAATTTCGTGGTAATGTGCTTTTTGTATGCGTCTTAGAGGTAGCTGATATATCAATAAGAATATCTTAATTTTCATACGCACAAAAAGCCCTTGAAAGTAGAGAATTAATTGTATACTTATCGTATTGAACCTATGCGTAGAGTATAAGTAGCGTATCTCCAGCGTATGTCCAGCATAATACCAGCGTAGTCTGCGTATGGCTAGCGAATGAGTAGCGTATGAATGCGCATGTCCAGCGTACCGCTTTCACGTGACAAAGTGCCAATAAAATATGGCGCTGTCACACTATTGCGTATCGTACTAGCGTATGCCAGCGTATGCAAAATATCCTTCATACGCTGGTATACGCTGACATATGCTAGAGGTAAGTAAGGCATAGGTTTTAAACCCTAACCCTTCAAGCACGGTCACATACAGTGGCATATGCTGGCATACGGCGAGTCAGATTTTTTTTTTTTAAGCATGCTTATAAAATGTGTGCATTTACGGGCGTATGGTTTATACGCAAAGCAGACGCAATGCATCCGCTGAAAACGCTTGAGTTACGCTAGAATTACGTTACTCATAGGTCGAGTATGCTGGTCACACGCTGACATACGCTGGCATAAAAGTGTACCGTACAGCTAGCGTATTGATGGCGCATGCGTAACGTACTTCTAACGCTTGTCTGACGTATCTGCAACCTATATATACGTATGCCTGACGTTTGAGTAACGTATACATAACGTACAACTACGTGTGATTGGCGTATAGCAAGCGTATCCCCTGTGTATTTCCAGCATTTCAATAAAGTGTATATATAGGATCCCTTTTCTAGATCATCTACAGTTCTTCGTGGACCTCCGAGGATGGAGATATCTTTTGTCTACCACCAGTATGATCTAATCGATTTGGCAGTTCACCTCATCAAAGATAACAGAATAAGAAGAAGGAGGAGAAGAAGAAGAAGACGTGAAGTCTGGGTTAGACCATGGATCGGAAGGTGATGGCAGTTTGGCCTCTACGACTAGCTTTTGGTGGAGCTCCGAAACGAGGACCCCAGATACATCAAGAACTTCATGCGGATGCGCCCCGAGATGTTTGCTGAGCTGCTAGCCAGATTGGGTCCCAGGATCACCAAACAACACACCTGATACAGGGAGCTCATGGAACATGGCCTTAAGCTCGCATTGACTTTGCGTCACTTTGCCTCTGGTATCAAGTATTCAACCATGAAGTATGGATGGAGGGACCAACAACACTCAACAACGCTCAATTTCTCGTCCTCAGAGAGGTATGCCAAGACATCATCATTGAGTACATGCCCGAGGTGATGAACTGTCCCACCACTACTGGGGGATCGCGTGCCCTATCTGACAAGTACCTCCATACATGTGGTGCACTAGATGGGAAGCACATTGCCTGCAAATGTCTTCCAAAGAG
The DNA here is from genome assembly GCA_031761405.1 of Serripes groenlandicus. NCBI lineage: Eukaryota > Metazoa > Mollusca > Bivalvia > Cardiida > Cardiidae > Serripes > Serripes groenlandicus. The sequence continues at coordinate 7,798 of JASEVX010000436.1, read as the reverse complement.
TGGCTCCCAATACTTTAACTACAAGGGATTCTACTCCGTTGTACTCAAGGCCCTTGTTGACGCGGAGTACATCTGGGCAGACCTCGGTGGTACAGGATCAGCATCAGACGCACAATAACTGTGAAATCAAGGAATTTGCTGAAGACGGTACCCTCTACCCAATGACTACCAGGATTTCCCCTACTTCTTCATCGGCGACGATGCCTTCGCCCTCAGAGAGACCAGGATGAAGCCATACAGCCTCCGGGGTCTCGACAACGAAGAGAGGATATTTAACTAAAGGCTTTCCCGCGCCAGGAGGGTTGTTGAAAACGCCTTCGGCATCCTGGCGAACCACTTCATGCAGCATCATCCCTCCACTGTCAAGGTCATCGTGAAAGTCTGCATTGTGCTGCACAATCTGATAAGGATACGGTACCCTGGGCTCCAGAACCAGAAGCTCGACCGTGCAGAGAACATGAACCGTGACTTTATCCCTGGAATTTGGAGACAGGATAGGAACTTGCAAGACACACATACAGATGCTGGCAGTAACACCTCAACCAAGAAAAGAAAGAAGCAGAGGAACCTCTTAAAGCACTGGGCCAACTCAAACGCGGCAGCTGATCAGGGTCTACATTTTTCACACTGAAAACGTGTCAGATATCATTTGATTATAAAAGTATGAAATACACCGGAAATAAGTTTAAACACTTTTATTCATATGATCAACTGATCACATGGTAATAACGGTACATGGTAAACACAGTCAAAAAATACAGTCACTACAACAACAGTCAATAAAGAGTCAATACTTCTTTTCTGGTTTTGGTGGTGTGTTGAGTTCCCCATCCTGAGAAAAGAAAACAGAGATGTTGGACAGAGCGAAACTGTTCCGGGGGTTGTGCTCAAAGGCTGAGCCTGGACTGGGCTGGTCCCTCAGTACCTGGTCAGCACAACCCAAGGCGGCAGACAGGGTGGTGGTGCGCTGTTGCTGCTGAGTTTGCTGAGGCATCATCTGATGAAGAGTATGAAGAAGCATTTGCTGATGTGGATGCTGGAAGGGTTTCTGGTGGTACTGCTTCATGTACTCAATAGACTGTGAACCCCACACTGATGATGCTGGAGGCACGTTTCTCCACATGTGGGGAGGTGGCTGATACTGCTCGACGGTTGGTGGTGCAGAGAAGCCGAACGAGCGAAAGGACGCTTGGGCTCCCATGGCACTTGGAACGCCATCATCACTGTCCTCACCAATCATGTTGTCAGACAGCAACATGTTGATGGTGAACCTTGCTTCCTTGTAATTGGCCTTGGACATGGTCATCAGGCTGTCTTTAACGTAGTTGGCAAAGGCTGTTCGGGCTGTAATTGGCTGCTGCTGTGCCTTGGAGAGGTCCTTGAGGATAGTGCTGGACTCGGCAACACTCTTATGTAGGGACTCAATGAGCACGCTGTCCGGGTATTGAGGCCGCTTTTGTGAGGCTGAAGGGGTGGATGAGGGGGTAGGAGTGAGCTCATCCAGGCCAATCTCCGGGTCAGCGCAGTCAGTCTCGGCAACATTAAGGTCTCCTCTGTGCTGTTGGATGGTTGCCTTCACCTGCAACTACAAATGATAAAATCATTAGTAAATTGAAAGCAAAAATGATTGCAAATTGAATTGTCATTAAATGAGGTCCAGAAAAAGAAGAATAGTTGTATACTTACACTCTGGAGATGCTCAGGACGGTGGCGAGTGACCGTATTCAGACAGACGAACTTGGAGATGATCCACTCCTCCCTCTCAGCCAGGTTTGGGGCACCATCGCCGCTCTTCTTGGCCATTTTCTTCGTCTTCTTCTCCCCCTTGTCATCAGCCAGGTGGGAGGATGTGAAGACAGCAATCGAAGAAGGTGATGAAACCGATGATTCACGGGATCGTTCACGGGGAGGAGTTGGAGACCTTGATTGCTCAGGAACATCTTCAGCAGGTGTATTAAGTATAACAGCAGGTGGATCAGGTATATACGCAGGTATAATAACAGGTGGATCAGCAGGTTTAGATGAGGATGATGATAGGATCTTCTTGCCTTTTCCTCGGCCCCGGGTAGACGATGTCTTCTTCTTGTAACCCATGTTGATAGCTCTACGGCTACTGCAATGATGCTGCAATATGGAAAGGCTGCAGCTTATATGGGCACCTTGTCACGTGATAACGGTATGCTGGACATGCGCAGTTCATACGCTAATCATTAACTAGCCATACTCAGACTACGCTGGTAATACGCTGAACATACGCTGGCGATACGCTACTCATACGCTACTTATAGGTTCAATACGGTAAATGAATTTTCATACGCAACTAAAACGTTTCTCTCATACGCAATAGTGTGACAGGGTCATAAACTGCGGCCTTTCCACATTGAAGCATAGAAATGGGATCCTATAGATACACTTGAACAAAACACTGGCAATACACACGGGATACGCTTGCCATACGCCATTCATACGCTAGTTGTACGTTATATATTTGTTACTCAATCGTCAGGCATACGCCAATATGTCTATATACGTTGCAGATACATACGTTAGAAAAAACGTTACTCATGCGCCATCAATACGCTAGCTGTACGGTACACATTCATGCCAGCGTATGTCAGCGTATGACTAGCGTACTTTACCTATGCGTAACGTACCTCTAGCGTAACTCGATCGTCTTCAGCGTAGCTTTGGGTCTACTTTGCGTATAAACCATACGTCCGAATACAAACAAAACTTTAAGGCATGCTTAAAAAACAAATCTGCCTCGCCGTATCCCAGCTTATGCCAACGTATGCCAATGTGCTTGAAACGTATCCATTATATGCCTAACGTAAACCTAGCGTATGCCAGCGTATACCAGCGTATACGCTAGTACGATACGCAATAGTGGGACAGCGCCATAATATCAGTGGTAAGAACCCAAACTTGTTATAATGGTTTTCTCTTTTTGGCTGTCTTAAATCACATCCTGGTCGGGCTTTACTTATTAACGCATGAACGTGCAGTGATTATTATGATGAACTTTTGGCGTGATATCTTGTCATAATGACATCTGCTCTTTCCTTGGCATGTGACAATGTCAGTATAAGTAGCCGCAGCGTATGTCAGAGATCATAGACGCAGAGGCGTCAGAAAGCGTCTGTATGTTGGAAAGGGTTAATTATATCATTTTATTTTAATTTGTTAAAGTAGACTGCCCTTCAAAGTGTACACTTTGTTGACTGAGTTGTGTAATATATTTCAATAATTATGGTTTTAGTATGTTGTGTTGTGTCTCGCATAAGTTATTATGCTAATTTTTTAGAGTACTTTTTTAGCAAAATATACATTATGTTTCCTTTCATTAATAATAATAGGACCTGCGTATATCACAAAAGGATTAATGGGTGGGAATTATATGTTAATCAGTAGTAAAGACCAGACTTCTTTTCACTAATAAGAAGCGTTATCACTACCGTTAAGCTAAACTATTTATATTGACTAAACATGGTTTCATGTTTTTTAATTAATTGATATCCAAGTAAATCCCATACACGATATGAAATAGACCACAACCTCACCTTCCATTCAGCCCTAGGAGCTTCGGTAACTCGAAATATGACACTTACTGTATCGCTTACCCAGAACCATCAGCAGAGCGTTTCAAGTGGGAATAGGTTGATTGAGAAAATACAACAGACTTAAATTTTATAAAGAAAAATAAGTCACATAGTTTGGTTGCATGGGCACTACAATTATTTCTTTTAACTCTAAACTATTTGTATTTACTAACCTTGATTAAATGTTATCATATGATACTTCATTCCCAGGTACACCACGTCCACGATATGACATAGAACAAAACATCACCTTCCATAAAGCTTTAGGTGCTTCAGTGACTCTAAATCTGACACTTATCGCTTACCCAGAACCACCAGCTGAACGTTTCAAGTGGGAGAAAGTAGAAGGAGAAGAAAATACAACAGAACTAATAAACAGCACGCATATGCAAATAAGCACAACTGGTTTAGCGACAAACTTGACAATATACAATCTAAAACAGACCGAGTTTGGACAATATAGATTAATTGTCAACTATACATACATTCACTATTTCTATATAAGTCCTCAAGGTAAGTTACAACCTAATGGCTTAGAGAGGTATTTAGCATTCATGTCGCATGTTTTTAACTGTATGTTGCAAGTCTAGATTATGCACTATTTATAGTGTGTCTGAAGCCGACCCCAAATATTATAGGTATTTTGGACAATTCAAGTTACAGTTTGATTAAATTGTGTTATTATTCAATACTTACACAGTTTAATGTCGAATAACCTTTATTGTTGTATTTCAAAACAATACATTTACATGCACACTTATTTACCAGGTTAATCTGAACACTTTTAGATGAATTTGATAGAGAACACAGAAAGTCCTATTGCTTATAGTCGAATATATGATAGAGAGGTTTGCAGTATATATTGCATATTAAATGAATAATCACGAAATAATATAGAACGTCATACAAGAAACCGGTTTTTGTTAGTATTACAGAATGTACTTTTCGAAGGAAATAGATTAGTTAAATTACGTGCATAAATGTAGGATGGAACTACGCAATATCGCGGTAGGATGGAACAAACGGATATCACGGTAATTTCGGTATATATTGAACATTGTAATAAAGCAAACTTATCTGTAAATCATATGAAGCGTCACTCGTCCTTTTATTACAGTTTACTTTATAATGTAACTGTCAGACTTTATAAAGTAACTGTCAGAAAAAAACCATTTTTGTTGAATAAAAAAATCGTTTCATCGGCCTCCATTACGAAATGTGAATTCAAGGAATCAGTTATCGACGGTTTTCAAAGAAGCACTGATATGGTAGTCCCGTTATATCAATGGTTATCCTAAAAACATTGCCGCACGTAAACTTTCATTATTAAGAAATTACAAGAAGTTACATGTAACTGTTTCAAATTGTGAACGGTAAAATGATTTTTAAGAAAAATATCATTTATTTTAATCCATAAGTACCGCAAGGTTACGCCGTTTTCAACAGTTTATTAGTTATATCACGGCGAGAGTTAATTTATTCATGACTTAAAAGTAACACAAACAGTACTAGGTTAGGACATATACCTTGTACAAGGGCAATCAACCATAACCGTTGAATATCAACTGGGGATCAGGTTCGAAATCCACGACGCCTACCACTCGACCACGGCGGATTCCTTAGTATCAAATACGTGTATTACAGTATATGCATACAGAAGTGTGGTCTGTCCTATAATAATACGATATGATGCTATGTGCTTAACAAAAGGAATACGTATACTACCTTGCTACAGAGCTAGCGTTTGTATCGACGTGGTAGATTGTGTTCGCCTCAGGCACACGAGATCCATAGTTCGACACCCGGTCTTGTCAGACCCTTTCAGTTTGGTTACAATTATTATGTATCCCGTTTTTTTTTTTTTAATTGTCTTAGTCACATACTGCAGTGTATTCTTTCGTGTACAGATGAGCCACAAACGCCAACACACGTTACACATGAAGAAGAATATCTAACTGAAACCTCGGCTGTTATAAAATGGAGGCCGGGATTTGACGGAGGTCTTCCACAGACATTTTATATATTGTACAAAAAACAGTCTGATTCAACATGGAGCCATACAAATGTAGTTGGTTCAATGGTCAGGTTGAGTAACCTTTTGCCAGGGACGTTCTACTATGTGAAGATGTTTGCAAGTAACTCATTGGGGAACAGTTCGGTGACAGAAGTGTTAAATATAACAACAAAAGAACGTAATATGTTTTCACAATTTGAGTACACCATTGTTGATATAGCTGTTTTTCAGCTACTTTATCTAAGACATGTCAATTGTTGATACCGCGGTAAGATTGGACTTCACTAAGTCGATTTCTTACATTTGAAATGAAACAATTTTACAAAATATATTTTGGAAAAATATATTCTTTCATATATACAGTACAGCTCACGCGGAAAACGCGTTTTCCGCGATCCCACGATGGACAAATATTTTTCATCGCGGATAATCACCGCAATTCAACCTATATGATCACCGCAATACCGCCTACGGGCTAATTATATCACCGCGATTGACATGTCGTCGATTCGAGCTTCTTATCTATTCTTATCTATTTTGAAATCACCGCGATTCCACCGCAATATTTACCTGTAAAAATGTTATACTTTTATTAAAAAGTTGTTTTTTTCCGATTATGTACATGTACACGTTTATTGACGAATTGCGATTATTTTATGACACAACTTGCTAAAATTCATTCCATTTCAGCAAATAATTCGAAAAACAGTGGAAGATTGTGTTTGTTTACGATAAGGTCAAGTTTCGTAATAGAAAATGGCGGACATCGGATATACGTTTATCGTACATATGATTATCTCACATTTTTTAGTAAGAGAGAAATATTGTTAAATTACAATACATGTACATGTACATTGTATATATATCTTTGAATTTTGTATATACAGTACATGTACTTGAATCTCTTAATAAAGACAGATTGTTGATTTTTGAGCTTTTCTTATCAACTTAATAAATAAATTATCCAATTGTAATATTGTTGTAATTGATAAATTTTCATTTTAACGCAATGTGTTGATACAGAGTAGAAACAAAGTAGAATTTATTTTACATGTAGTTATGTATTGCACTTTATTATGAAGCAACTTGTCGTAAAGCTCAGTAACGTCAATTAGTTTAAAAAAATACAGGCTTATATGTAGAAGTGGTTTATCAGCGTGCGTGCTAATCCAAACACATAAACAACAATACGCCTGACACGACTTTTCTTGACTAGCGCACAAAATATCCCTTTTAAATGTGAACACTGAATTTCAATTGACATACGCAAGTTGAAGACAAGAGTAAATCGTCATCAAATCAGATTATATAGCGTAATGGATTTAAGTGTCCGCCCCGAAAATAATTGCTTAATTTGTATGAAAACATGTATAGATGAGAGAAACACATTTTAATTTGTTTGCGTCACCTTAATTTACAAGTATTTTTATGAGTAAAACATGCCAATTAATGAGACTTCGTAATCTCTTTCAATTCAGATAATTAGTTTTTGGTTGTTTAATTAAATCCGGGACTTACATTGGCGCTTCACACTTCTTTGTTTGCAAAGTTTGTTTTTGTTATTCAGCCGACTTTGAAACAGGTTTTAAAGAAATAATTTATAGGCGATTAAGAATGAACAATGCATTGGTAATTGTGGTGATTGACAATGGAATTACGGCATTTATTAGTGAGATTTAAAGTAAGCTACACATCTTTCAGGCAGAATTAACAGTTTCATTATCACGTAGTTGTATCGTTTACAGAATACATCAAGTTTAGGGGAATTGTATTGATTAATTTTAATGAATTAAGTTGTTACGCATATATGCTGCTTTATAGTTAGTACTGATTTATAATCATTATCCTCTTCAACAACATTTATTAGTACTGTAATGAAATACAAATTAAAAATTAAAAAAAAACTCCCAGCAAAACGGCGAGAAAAAGCTTATCTATTCAAAAAAATATCACCGCGATTCCGCGATGGTTCCACCGCAACTCCACGATGATCGGTTTTATCAACCCCCTGGGGTTATCTTGTTGCGTCCGCGATGGACATAAAAACAAATCGCGGTGATGGGTGGAATTCCACCCACCTTCGCGGACCAAAATATTTGTCCGCGTTGAGATTTGTCCGCGGTGGCTCGCGGACGATGCGTTTTCCGCGTGAGCTGTACTGTATATGCGAAACGATACGAAACAT
>JASEVX010000435.1:0-126510 GCA_031761405.1 Serripes groenlandicus | reverse complement strand
TATAATGCCTTACAGCTACTCGATATGGACATGGGATTTGTTGGACTGCAAGTATGTCAGATGTAAGACAATCTGCTATGGTATCAAACCATCGACTGAAAGAATCATGTTCCCCTCCCCCACAAATACCCACAAAAAGCCTTGGTACTTTTATTACAAGGGATACTATATAAATGTTATCTTCTATCTTTATATAATCTGATCAAGCTAGACAGACATCATTTGTTTGAGGGTCATTGAAACATTCTTTGACTGATTAACGGAACAAGGCGGCGGAGCAATACCGAACTCACTCAGATCTTATGTAAACATCGACAGTAACACAATGTCAGAGGCGGCGTCGTATATCTTATCAATAGCGGGATATAGACGACGTTAGACTCTTTCAAGGCTATTGTCTTTTGAAAGCATTTAAGGAAAAGGAACATTACTCTGGTAAGTTCTACTTTTCCAATAATGTGTTCAACTATTTCTCTCAAACACACGCCTAATTTTCGATAATATTAGTTACACGGTTATGGCAGACATTCATTATGTCTAACAGACGTGTTTTGGTCAGTAGTAAAGTTCAGTCCGTTTATGCCATTTTGAGTGCAGACAAATATGCCCAAGAAACCGTTTTATGTGACATTTATTTTCTAAAACAGACGTTGTCCATTTTGCAGTCTTAATACTAAAGCAAGAATACTTACAGTAAAAAGGTTTTGGCATTTATTGGCAGTAAAATGTTAAACAGATAATTCATATTTTTGTCAAAAGTATAAATCCTTTCAGTAAGCCCTAGTGAATATATATATATATATATATATATATATCAACCGATATTATATCACATTATTCAGCTTTGATACAAAGGTGTATTGGTTTTGGTAATTATTCGCAGTAAAATATAAAACAAGACAAATAACCTTGTCAGAGGCTTGCATTTACCATTTAAGTTGAACCAGTGAATACATCCTTTCTTAACATTGATACTAAATTAGGGGCAATCATAGTCGAACTCTTTTGACATATATTGTCAGTAAAACATGATAAATGACAATTTTGTTGACATGTATTATCAGTAACACATGATAAGTTACATTGTCAAGGGCTTGCTTTAATAATTTGTGCTAATCATTGATTACGACTTTATTCAGCATTGATATTAAACCAAAGATAATAATGATCGAACGTTTTTGACAGTAAAACAGGATACTCAACCTTTTAAAATGCGTGTATTACTAACGTATACTTAATCGGAGTTTATGTCCTTATTCAGCAATGATAATACACCAGGAGTTTACGTCCTTATTCAACAATGATAATACACCAGGAGCAATCATTGTCGAAAATAATTAATAAACCTTGACAAACGCTTGTATTTATAATTTATAGTAGTAATTAACGCATTCTTATCCCCTGTATTAAGTTATGATACCTAGACTGGAATAATAACGGTAAGAGGCATTAATCGGCAATACAGTGTAAAGATGAGTTTATTTGTTTGATTTAGTGAATTCTCATAAATTAATTATTTTCACGAGAATCAAAACCACGTGTAAAACTTTCGAAGCTTTAATTTCACGAGACAAATTTAACGACGTTGAATTTCCGAAATGATAAGACATGTCATCTCCGCTTTTTGGTGGATGCTTCGTCATTTCGGTGAGATCGGAAAACACCTGGGACAACCCAATGCCACTTAACTTTTATTCACAGTATTACCCGCTAATGTATTTCTCCCAAGGAATCCACTCTTTGAATCATGTTCAAAGTAATACTAATTACTGATAAGAGGAAACAAAATAATGAATTTCTAGAAATGTAAACAGTACGGAGTATTTTGACGTTAAATTCGGTCTACGCCAGGGATGTATTTTATCACTGCACTGCTCTTATTTAAAATATTTATTAATAATTTGGCACTTCACCTTAAGTGTTTCAATATGGTATCACTATTTATAATGAGTCAATTTGTTGTATGCTTTATGCTGATGATATCGTTTTATCAAGTGAAATTGCTAAATAATAACATGTGTTGCTAAATGCACTCACTGATTGGTGTTCTTCGAATGGCAAGCATATAAATTCCGCAAAAAGTAAAATGTTACATTTTAGACCAAAGTCACCACTAGGTTCACAATTTCAATTCATGTGGAACACAATATATAAAAGGTGTTAACATAGTGTGTTCCACATGAATTTAAACTGTGAACCTGATATTGACTTTAGTCTAAAATAGTTGATAGGTACACTTATCTCGGACTTGTTTTGTACGAGCCTCTTGATCTCAATGTAACTGTTACATCTATTGCTCAGAATGCCAGTCGTGCTTTAGGTCTGTTTATTACTAAGTGTAAAACGATTGGAGTAGTACCATTGGATCTGTACACGAAATTATATTACTATATCTTCTGGTATGTTGTTAACTAGAGCACTCCTCTATGGGGGTATCGACCATACTCTTGTAAAGAAGCACTACAAAACAAAGCACTGAAATTCTTTCTATGAGTTGGGAAACTGTTGGATTGACAGAAGAAACGGGTCGGAAACCCCCAATAGTCAAACAGTGGAAATGAATTTCATTTGTATATGTATGGATTCAACCCGAATAAATAAACGAATGACGTTGCCCTTGCCGTTACTGCTATTTTAATGTCAACAGATATTTGATAAGATTTATATATCTATGTACAACAATGCATGCAATACTGTGATTCGTTCTTTTGCAAAATACGTTGATTCAAACGTTTATTATTACTTATTGAAACTAATTCCATAGAAAATGAAATACATGTCGTGTTTAATTGCCAAGTTTACAATGATTTTAGACACAATCTTTTCAACAAAGGCTATGCTTATAATGCCAATTTTAAATCTATATCAGGTGATGATAAATGCTGCTTCTTGTTTTCAGATGTATATTTTATTATAATTTGTGCCAAAACATGCTTTAATATCTGACAAATAGCCCAACTGTTATTAACTAGAAAACACATTTTATATCCATTTTATTTTTATGTATACAAATCTGTATATATTTCTGTGCACCGTTTTTACTGAAATGTAATTATGTATTGATTAATTCATCATCTCTTATCACTTAATTTGGAGTGGCATTGTATTTCTATTTCGTTTTGTTTATTTCGTGTTATAGAGTTAAATGGTATGTACAATGGGGAGATGTAAAACAAGATTATTATTTATAATGAAGCAATGTGCAATCTTATTTCTTCAAAAAGCTTTGACACATAAAATGCTGTATTTAAATAACTACTGTTTTTTCATTCTTTAAGGATACAATGTAAATTATGTAAGCTTGTTATACTATCTATTTAACCACTTATAAAGATACACTTATCTTATTTAAACCTTGAGTTGATAACGGTGACGGTAGGAATAAAACCTCAAATCAGTCGATATTTCAAAGCGAACAATACTTCTAGCTGATTTATAGTTTTTATTAAACACATAAAATACATTTTACGCATTTAGTTGAGTTGAATGCCAACATTTGTATATCTCTCAGGGGAAATAATGTGGATCTTTTTATTTTACATCTCACATGTAAATGTATCTAACAAAATCCTTTTCTGAAAACTTTGTGACAAAAAGAAAATGCCGCTCATAATAACCAATTTCAACTTTTGCGACAAATTTTCAACTTGATCCAATATCTTAATTTTCATTTACAGAGATTTTTCCATACATATATTTCTGTCATTTCTTCGTCAAAATCATCTGTAGGTACGTTGAAGCTGAGCCCGGTATCTCAGTTGGAAGCAACGCTGCCTGTCATTCCAATAGGCGTGTGCTCGAAACCCAGCTAGACCAATTTTGACAGACTGGGGTGTGGAGCACTGGTATTAGGGCGCCTAAACACGTATGTGTAGGTGAACCGGCCGCCTGAATATGACTGAAACATTATTAAAAAACCCGGCTTAAACCCTTATCAATCAATCACTTGGCATCTGGTGCATATTTTAAATCAATGATCATATAACATTGGGACACACATTAGGTTATTAAACAAATATACAGTATTACAACTCTTACAAACATCCAGCGAAGACCTAGAGATGTGTGTTTATATAAAGGAAGGGGTACATTGTTTTATCTGTAACCGTTTTGCAGAACGTTAAGAGGTATTTGCTTTTCACACGCGCAGAGTTTAGATGTAACACTGTCTTTGCATGGCTTGGGTTATCAAGTTGAATATTGTCTTAAATTGTAAACCGTATGAGAGTGCGCATTGCTTGTCCATAACATATATAAATAATTGATCGTCTGGTAATCTTTAGTTTATTACGATAGTTGTTTATTTTGCTATCGCGTTAGTTAATTGATGTTTTGGCAATAGTGTTCTTTCAATCAGGCATTTACTTGAATAACGCTGTTGAGTAAGGCGGTGCTAAGACTTATCAGGATTACATTGGCATTTGTGAAATTCCTTTGACATGAATGCCGAGAATGTCGTTAAAGTAATTATACGACCGCCCCGAGTGTGTACTGGTAGACCGTCCGCCTCAGGTGCGGGAGATGGCTGGCCATACGAAATACTTTAAAATCGGTAGTAATGGATTAGCTTCCTTGGTGCTCAGGATTGTGGGATACCATTATGACTAACTCGCTGCTGTAAGGATATATGGACCCGTATTAATGATAATTTACCCGGAAAACGCCGTGACATAAATGCAAAGTTGTTGAAGGTGGCGTTAAATGCAATTAAAACCTAACAAAGTAAGACTATACATAACACAGTAAGACTATACATAACACTGTAAGACTATACATAACACAGTAAGACTATACATAACACTGTAAGACTATACATAACACAGTAAGACTATACATAACACTGTAAGACTATACATAACAGAGTAAGACTATGCATAACACAGTAAGACTATACATAACACTGTAAGACTATACATAACACAGTAAGACTATACATAACACAGTAAGACTATACATAACACTGTAAGACTATACATAACACAGTAAGACTATGCATAACACAGTAAGACTATACATAACACTGTAAGACTATACATAACACAGTAAGACTATACATAACACAGTAAGACTATACATAACACAGTGCAACGGTGTCAAGCTAAATGGGACGCATTTACTCATCCGGTTACCATTATCAAAACTCCAGGTTTTAGGATCCTATACTTTTCGTTTTCGTTTTCTACTAGTTCCCCTGATGGACTCTCTACGTTTTCTATACGAAGAAAACGGACACGTGCTCGGTTTGACTTTAAACACATTTTATTACCAATATACATGGACAAATTACAAACATACAGTGGTTCAAACGTAACAGAATATATACAAAAGAGTCTGCAATGTCCACTATATTTGTAGTGTATATCACCCTGATATAGGCTTAATTTCTTTAAGTCACAACATAGGTTTGAAAGTAAGCAAATAATTGCAGAACACTGTGAGTTGTAGGGATATGCTAGTGATGTGTAAATTCTCAACCTCTCACAAAGCTCTACATTTTCAGTTTTATATATTTTTAAATACTCATTACTCACATACTGTAAGCTTCAGATCATCTGAATCTTCAACAATTGTTATATTCACACTCTCCTTTACTGTAACAAGATTTAGCATGCACTATTAAATCCAATTAAGTAAATGTATATTAATACAGAGATACATGCATTTGTATAAGTCAAATACAACCTCTCTATCTGTATGTCTTGGCTCAATTGTAAGAATCAGCTCAATACTCTCGATTAATATCGTTTCTACTGTGCCATAATGAGATTAAAATAGGATATATAACAAAAGTTTTCAAAACACACAAAAACTACAATTGCATTACAAGTTTTTTTTACTCCGTTCGTGCCTGCATATATTCTATATTGAACCGTTCCTCGAGAAAACCAACAGTGTGGACCGGATCCGTCTATTCATACCGCGCAGGCTAACCCGGACAGACAATTTTAGTCTCCTGTGGATTTTCTGTTTCAGGAATCATTACACTATACATCTATCTCCCTGAGACGGAATGTGTCGGCCCGGATTGACTCATATCAATTTTGAAAAGATAAATAATTTTCCTTTGGCAGCAGCACCTGTGCCACGTAACACGAACAGTAACCTTAGGGGCTTTTAGATTGTGTGGTGTTTTATGCTGCTTTTAAAACTTTGTTAGTTATACAATGTCGTTTCCTGGGTAAGATCAAAGTACTACTGGTACATTTAACCTGATACTTGTGAGTCTTTCGTTATGCTAACCACACAGGGGGAAACCATTACTAACATGTTTAAGTATGGGTGGTCTATCATCTCGCCACAGAGGCGGTCACGGTTCGTTTAGACCAGTAATAAGCAATGTCAGCTTGATTCTTTGCACACTCGGATTAGTATCTTCCCTGCTCGAAATATAACAGATCAACCATACTGGATCCCTATGCAGTACTGTAATCCGACTAAACAAGTATGCCAATACGCTCAATTCATCCGATCCGTCTCTCTGTTGTTGTTGTTGTTGTTGTTGTTGTTGTTGTTGTTGTTGTTGTTGTTGTTGTTGTTGTTGTTGTTAAAGGGTTCGTCTCGGGTGAGGATTGATTGGTTGATTGGTGTTTTACGCCGCGTTTAACAATGTTTCAGTTATATCACGGCGTTTCCTTGGTAAGTTACCATTTCTACTGGTCGATTTATCCTGACACCAGCCGGTCAGTCGTAACCCTAGGGGCCAAGGTGGGCAGACATAACCACCATTTTTAAAAGCATTTTGTATGACTCAGCCGGGGATCGATCCTGCGAACTTCCGCCCCCGAGGCGGGCTCTCTACTACTTAGCCACCCAAGCGGTACTCTCGAGAGAGGGAGACCATGGTTCGGTATAGGGTTCAGTTAAACTAAAGACTACAACAAATGGCGTTTTTAAAATTTGGAATTGCGATGATCACATTACGACGGATGCGACGGTGTCATGCAATTAGCATGGCAATATAAAAAACATAAAACAAAAAAGTACACATTAGTGAAAGCGGTATGGATCTGCAGCAAACGACTTATTTAGGCAACAATGTAGAAACTCTCCATTATTAAATACGATTATTGAGAAGGGTAAACAAAATTCAGACTTGAAGAATAATTGCTAATCATGAACAATTTCCACTTTTGCCCCAGAGAGCTTACAAATGATGTATTTTGTACATGCGTCCGACTGCTATTTCACATGGGAAATGGTTGTTAAAGCGCTATCACTCAGGATGATAGGTTAAGGGGTGAAAAGAGTTTTAAAGAATCTGACGCGATATAATGATATGAAGAAAGCAAAACATCCGAATGTCTTTTTTTTATTATTCACGTGAAGGATCTAAATTGGCAAATGAAATTAAATTTGAAAATAAAACAATCCACAGACAAGAAGTTTCACAAACATCCGGAATAGATAACAAAAAACGCTAAAAGAATCTGTAGTTTTATGGTCCGTGTTCCGTGATGAAGGTTATGTATTTTTAGTGGAACCTTGTTTAATTCTGCTGAAGGAATTTTTGTTTAGCTTTATGGTATTGTAGCTTGATTGTGTTCTAATATATACACCGAATGGTTATACTTAGTTTAAAACCATCCACTACATGTATTAGCTGAACACAAGATATTTGATGTATAGATCTATAGCATGAAACTCCTTATAATATATTATATGTGACGTTATGGCAGAAACCGTTCCGTGACACAAATATACGCTTTGGGAATTGTGTCAACCTAATGAGTTCAAGTTATTTTACATATTTCCTCTTTCTTATTGGAGTGTTTTTCATCGTGTCTCTAACTACAAAGCTGTAAGATGCGAATGCCGTACATAAATACCGTCTAGCACTTGAACTTTAAAAGCAATCAGTCAGAGAACTTAACCAACTTTCGTACCCCTTATCACTTCTTACGGCCATATTCTCATTCAAACCGATTACTTCGTCCTACACACTTGTACATTAACCTTAATTCCACTTTACCTACATGTAGCCAGGTCCAGGTAGCTCACTCAGTAGCGATGCAGGTCGTCAATGAAGGGTTTGTGAGTTCGAACCCAGCTCGGTCAACATTATTTTCGACGTTTTGTCAACAGTTACTATGACCAGCGTCATTCATCTTCCTCCGATGGGCTAACAGTCTATGTTAAAAAGTAGCCAGTTGCTTGGAATGTCTAATGTGTGGATTACTGGTGTCGGAAATCGAGGAAGCACATAGATATGTAAACTGGCCGCCGTAATATGACTGAACAATTGTACAAAACGGCATTAAACCCCAATCAATCAATCCATTAATCCATCCATATATTCAAGCAGCGCCATTACGATAGAGGCACACAATAATTTCAAGTTAAAAACAAGTTAACTTACGGGTTTATTTGCTTATCCGTAAATATATGTAAATGTAACAATGCAATTAGTATATTCACTAGTGTTAAAAACAAGTTAACTTACGGGTTTATTTGCTTATCCGTAAATATATGTAAATGTAACAATGCAGTTAGTATATTCACTAGTGTTAAAAACAAGTTAACTTACGGGTTTATTTGCTTATCCGTAAATATATGTAAATGTAACAATGCAATTAGTATATTCACTAGTGTTAAAAACAAGTTAACTTACGGGTTTATTTGCTTATCCGTAAATATATGTAAATGTAACAATGCAATTAGTATATTCACTAGTGTTAAAAACAAGTTAACTTACGGGTTTATTTGCTTATCCGTAAATATATGTAAATGTAACAATGCAATTAGTATATTCACTAGTGTTAAAAACAAGTTAACTTATGGGTTTATTTGCTTATCCGTAAATATATGTAAATGTAACAATGCAGTTAGTATATTCACTAGTGTTAAAAACAAGTTAACTTACGGGTTTATTTGCTTATCCGTAAATATATGTAAATGTAACAATGCAATTAGTATATTCACTAGTGTTAAAAACAAGTTAACTTACGGGTTTATTTGCTTATCCGTAAATATATGTAAATGTAACAATGCAATTAGTATATTCACTAGTGTTAAAAACAAGTTAACTTACGGGTTTATTTGCTTATCCGTAAATATATGTAAATGTAACAATGCAATTAGTATATTCACTAGTGTTAAAAACAAGTTAACTTACGGGTTTATTTGCTTATCCGTAAATATATGTTAATGTTACAATGCAGTTAGTTTATTCACTAGTGTTAAAAACAAGTTAACTTACGGGTTCATTTGCTTATCCGTAAATATATGTAAATGTAACAATGCAATTAGTATATTCACTAGTGTTAAAAACAAGTTAACTTACCGGTTTATTTGCTTATCCGTAAATATATATAAATGTAACAATGCAGTTAGTATATTCACTAGTGTTAAAAACAAGTTAACTTACGAGTTTATTTGCTTATCCGTAAATATATGTAAATGTAACAATGCAATTAGTATATTCCCTAGTGTTAAAACCCAAGTTAACTTACGGGTTTATTTGCTTATCCGTAAATATATATACGTAACAATGCAGTTAGTATATTCACTAGTGTTAAAAACAAGTTAACTTACGGGTTTATTTGCTTATCCGTAAATATATATACGTAACAATGCAGTTAGTATATTCACTAGTGTTAAAAACAAGTTAACTTACGGGTTTATTTGCTTATCCGTAAATATATATACGTAACAATGCAGTTAGTATATTCACTAGTGTTAAAAACAAGTTAACTTACGGGTTTATTTGCTTATCCGTAAATATATATACGTAACAATGCAGTTAGTATATTCACTAGTGTTAAAAACAAGTTAACTTACGGGTTTATTTGCTTATCCGTAAATATATATACGTAACAATGCAGTTAGTATATTCACTAGTTTTAAAAGCAGCACAAAACACAACTTAAAAAGACAAATTTATATAATTCTACCTACGATAGATTTGACGATTATGTGTGTCCAAATGACTTTCAGTAGCTCACATACGCAGAGGACTAGATAAGGAGGAGTGAACTGGTCTTTTCCTATCTATATCTGTCTTATGAATCCACTAAATCCTATGTTGTGGTACTCAAAAGAATCGTTTCACTGAGATTCATTTGAGTATCCACAATATAGGGTTTGAGGGTCAAGTAAGTATTTGAGGATGTGAAATAGTCTTCTTAGCTAGAGCTCTGCATACGTGTTAAGGTAAATTGACGTATAACTATGGATGCTAATATTCTAGTCTGTCTGTTAAAAGATGCACTGAATTTAAGGAATACGGACATAACCCGTTCCGACGATACTGTAGGTAATACACAGGCATGTCTGAATCGTCATCGTCAACAGTGTCATTAAGATGACGCGGCTCATTGTTCTTTTGTCTGACGTTAGCGAAAGATCGATATTGACAAGACTAGCGTGATCATTTATATTGATCGATGATTTGAAACAAAATGTGCATTAAACAACCACATTGAATATAGTTAGAGAAATAACTTACAGATAACTATAATTGCAGTCCCTTCAATTGTGCATTGATTGCTGTGTAAAAAGGATTTCTCAGTTCAAACTACTTCAAATACAACACATCATGCATTAAACTCTTTTGGAATTTACTTAACTGTAGATTCAATTTCAAGAGCATTGAACTCTTGACGGGAAGACAAGTTGTTAACGCAAGACCTCGTTACAGGATACTTTGATTCGATTAATCTTTCCCCACAAACCACACATCTGACGGAGACGGCTTTGAAAAATAAAGGCAGTCATATGGAGAATATCTTTAAAATTAAATTGAAGGCATTTTAAATCTTAAAATGCCCAATTTCAACTTCAATTACATTTCTGTCTTATCATTTTCCCATACTTGTCCGGTTATCTGTCCCTTGTCAGAATATATGGAAATGTATTATATGGAAACAATGGAATATAATCGCACAAAAACTACAATTGCATTACAAGTTTTTTTACTTCGTTCGTACCATCACCGATTCGATATGAGCCGTCCCGAGAGAAAACCAACATTGTGGAATCTGCGTAAAGCATCGACCCTGATCAGCCTAAGGATGCCGCGCAGGCTAACCCGGACAGACAATTTTCGCCTACTTTGGAGTTTCTGTTTCAGGAATCATTACTCTATATCTCTTTCCCCCCTGAGCCGGAATATGTCGGCCCGGGTCACCCTGCGCGGACTGCGCTGGCTGATCTAGTCGATACATTACGCAGAGACCATAACGTTGGTTTTCTGGTGGAGCGGCTCATATCATATAACGATAAATAATTTTCCTTTGGCAGCAGCACCTGTACCATGTCACACGAACAGTAACCTTAGGGGCTTTTAGATTGTGTGGTGTTTTATGCTGCTTTTAACACTTTGTTAGTTATACAATGTCGTGTCCCGGGAAAGATCAAAGTACTACTGGTACATTTAACCTGATACTTGTGAGTCTTTCGTTATGCTAACCACACAGGGGGAAACCATTACTAACATGTTAAAGTATGTTGTATGACCAGCCATAGACCGAACAAATGACCACCCGCAACAGAGATGGATTGTTCGCTTAGACCAGTAATAAGCAATGCCAGCTTGTTTCTTTGCCCACTCGGATTTATATCATCTCTGCTCAAAATATAATATGATCGAAATCAGAATGTTTTGTTTTTTATTCGCGTGAAGATTTTTTAAATTGGCATTTAAAAATAGAAAACTCCACAGACAAGAAGTTTCAAAAACATCCGGAATAGATAACAAAAAAAACGCTAAAAGAATCTCTAGTTTTATGGCCCGTGTTCCATCATGAAGTTCCTGTTAAAAAGTTATGTGTTTTTAGTGGAATCTTATTTATTTCTGCAGCTGGAATCTTTATTTATTTTTATGGTATTCTAACTTGATTGTGTTCTTTTATGGTATTCTAACTTGATTGTGTTCTTTTATACATCAAATGGTCTTTGACAATGAAGTATAATATATAATATAAACCCCAATCAATCAATCAATCAATCCATCCATATATTCAAGCAGCGCCATTACGCTAGGCACACAATAATTTTAAGTTAAAAACAAGTTAACTTACGTGCTATTTTGCTTATCCTTAAATGCATGTATATGTAAACGTAATAATGCAATAACACGATATAACCTCACTTGTGGTGAAAACGGCACAAAACACAATTCAAAAAGACGTTTGACGATTTTGTGTCTAAATGACTCTCAGTAGCTCACATACGCAGAGGACTAGATAAGGAGGAGTGAACTGGTCTTTTCATATCAATATCTGTCTTATGTCCACTAAATCCTATGTTGTGGGTACTCAGAACAATCGTCTCACTGAGACGATTCTTTTTGAGTACCCACAACATAGGGTTTGAGGGTCAAGTCAGTATTTGAGGATGTGAAATAGTCTTCTTAGCTAGAGCTCTGCATACGTGTTAAGGTAAATTGACGTATAACTATGTATGCTAATATTCTAGTCTGTCTGTTAAAAGATGCACTGAATTTAAGGAATATGGACATAACCCGTTCCGACGATACTGTAGGGAATACACAGGCATGTCTGAATCGTCATTGTCAACAGTGTCATTAAGATGACGCGGCTCATTGTTCTTTTGTCTGACGTTAGCGAACGATTGATATTGACAAGACTAGAGTGATCATTTATATTGATCGATGATTTGAAACAAAATGTGCATTATAACAACCACATTGAATGTTTTCTCACATGCTATCTAAACATGAATTCAAATCAAGAATCCAATTTAAACATTCATGACCGCTCGACGGAAATTCCATTTGTCAACGAAAGGAGCAAATAAGCCCGCTACCGGAACATGCTATTCATTAGTTTGCCGGCGGCAAACAAAAAGCCAGTCCAGATGAGAAAGATCAGTCGGTTGTTATTTCAGGGTTTTACAATATTTAAACAGGGTCGTCAATAAAGGGGTCGTGAGTTCGAACCACAGCTTGGTCAACATTATTTTCGACGTTTGACAAAGGTCCCTTTGACAAGCGTCATTCGTCTACCTCCGATGGGCTAACAGTACGGAAAAGTAGCCAGTTGCTTGGGAAGAGTGTTGTGTAATGGTGTTAAAAATCGAGGAAACACATGGATATGTGAACTGGCCGCCGTAACATGACTGAACAATTGTTCAAAACAGCGTTAAACGCTAATCAATCAATCAATTCATCCATATATTCAAGCAGTGCCATTACGCTAGAGGCACACAATAATTTTAAGTTAACCACGAAGTTAACTTACAGGCTATTTTGCTTATCCGTAAATATATATACGTAACAATGCAGGTGCACGATATAACTAGTATATTCACTAGTGTTGAAAATGGCACAAAACACAATTCAAAAAGACAAACATAATTCTACCGCCGTTTGACGATTTTGTGTCTAAATGACTTTCAGTAGCTCACATACGCAGAGGACAAGATAAGGAGGAGTGAACTGGTCTTTTCCTTTCCATATCTCTCTTGTGACTCCACTAAACCCTATGTTCTGGGTACTCAAAAGAATCGTCTCACTGAGACGATTCTTTTTGAGTACATAAGGAGTTGAGGATGTGAAATACTCGTCTTATCTAGAACTGAATACGTATAAATGTAAATTGACGTATAACTATGGATGCTAATATAGTCTGTCTGTCAAAAGCTGCACTGAATTTAATGAATACGAACACAAACCGTTCTAATGATACTGTAGTGTAAACAGGCTCGTCCCAATCGTCATTGTATGTCATTAAGATGACGCAGCTCATTGTTCTTTTCCCTGATGTGAGCGAAAAATTGATATTGACAAGTCGAGAGTGATCATTTATTTTGAGCGATGATTTGAAACAAAATGTGCATTAAAAAAACACATTAAATGTTTTCTCACATGCTATGCAAGCATGAATTCAAATCAAGAATCCAGTTTAAACATTCATGACCGCTCGACGGAAATTCCATTTGTCAACGAAAGGAGCAAATAAGCCCGCTACCGGAACATACTATTCATTAGTTTGCGGGCGGCAAACGAAAAGATAGTCCAGATGAGAAAGATCAGTCGGTTTTTTCTTCAGGGTTTTACAATATTTTAACAATATTTCAGTCATATAGCGGCGAAAGTTGCATTATCCATGATTCCTTGGTGAACAAACCAGTACAATGTTAGGACATATGGCTTGGCCAATGGCACTCCACCAACAACGTCGCGACTTTGTATTGAACCCAGGACGCCCGGCTATAAATCCCCGACGCTAACCACTCGGCTATAGCGGAATATAGATCAGTCGGTGACGACGTCAATCCAACATTCAGGGATCGTGAGTTCGAGCTCGGCCTTGATTATTTTCAATGAGTAACACAAGTCGTTATGACTGTCGTGGTCTCGGATACAAGCAATGGACTTAAATAGTGTATGTATGGACGTAGCTAGTATATGTACGAAACATGTTAAAATATTTCTCCTGAATTTAGAGTCATCGGTAAAAATGCTTACTTTGCACAACTTGAACCGTTTATCAGGGTTTAAAAGATTATGATTCACTTTCAAAGAAGAAGCATATTTTTTTTATTTTTTTTTTATCTTCGGCTTATTCCGTGAACATTCGTACATACATGTAGCACTACATTAACTGCTGGGCACGGTGGATTTATCAGAATATAATATACTATTATTACCCAATCCAATGGAAAACTTGAAATCGATAATGAGTATATATTCTATATTCTAAAAATATACTTTAGATAAACCGACTCAACTTTGACCGTTAGGAACGAAACGTGTTCATCTTCTGTTTTGGCTCAACTAAAACCGTTAGAAACAAGTAAAAAATATTATACTTCCCTCACTGTAAAAGACGGTGGAAGACAGTTGTGAATAGGTAGAGCGTCGGCCTCTCGTATCAAAGGTCCCTGGTGCGAGGAGAGGGTCCTGACTTTGGGATTTTTTCATACAAACGGCGCGAGTACTGGTTAAGTACTAGTTAAGTACTGGTTAAGTATCCAGGAAGCAGACATCGAGCGTGATTAATGTAAGCTATAAGCTTGTTTCGCAATCGATGTAAAATAAATAAGTTTAAACTAAAGACAAAACGCATGCTTTATTAAGCTTCTACTTAATTCGAAATAATGTCCACTCGACTTTGTAACTCCTGGGCAAAACTTTGAAAACTCTCACAAAGAACAATTTGTCGTTTGTTAACTATGTTAAGAAGCGGTTTGCTGCAGATGCGTCAACATTCGTCTGCAAAGGGAAATGTGATAAGATGGACCTGAGTATTAGTGCTATCCTACCAAAGATTTTTGATGTTAATTCTGTGGTGGTTTTTTTCGAAGAGTGTTCAGACAGATCAATCAGCTCTTTTACGCATGCTGATCTGGATATATCTGTGTCGCAATTAGACCTCATGTTCGGATATTTTGTAGCTAAGCTCAAAGCTCAATTATGTTGATTTTGCTACAACATGATTTTGATTTATAAGAGAAAGTTGAGAAGTTGAACATGCAAATGAATCAACTTTAAAAGTCATGATTTCGTGTTTCCGCTATAATGAGAATCACCTGTCAAATTTGAAACATGTCCGGAATAATTGGAATCGAAAATTAATTTGATCGCAAAAAAGATTTCATCAGTTTCTTAAAAGATGTCTCATTGCATCTTTGATCACAGACGTCTGAGTTTTTGTTTAGAAAGAATTAAAGAAAAAAGGCATGCAATACCTGGTTAAACTACTACAAATAGTCTTTATTGCGCGGGTCTAATAGCACCAGTTCATATATTGGTTGTGTTGAGAACTACCACTAGTGCAATGGGCTTGTGCATGCGCCGTGTTAATCGCGCATGCGCCGTATTTTACCGTCAGCTCTCGGATATTTCCGTAGCACTTCGTCACTAGACTGGTTCTCGTTCGAGTTTGCAATATAAGATTAAGATTCTATTTATATGCGAGTAGTTTTTTTATAATTAAAATGTAAATTAAAATCCTAGTGAAACCTGTACCGGCAATAAGCCATCGCGGGTCACCTATCCAGGCATTAACCGCGATGAACGTTGCTTAACTTTACGAAAAGGTCAACCACTCTACCAACGTCGCTATAAAAGCCGGTTTCCACAGCAAGGCTGTAGAAGTGATATTTATACCTATACCCCGTTCCCGTTACATTTCTCGCTCTTTTCTCTTGACTTCACCCGGAGTCACACAACTGAACACAAGCAGTATACCAGAGTGGAGTCTATGTAACATCACTGGGAACCACCGGGGTTTTTATATCAGGAAAATGGGAATATTTTCATAAATGCGAAGTTATTGTGCTAAATTTTATCATTTTAAGAATATATTATGGAATAAAAAAGGACACGCATGCGCAGACAAATGTTTACAATAGTTTTGCGAGATCGATTTGTTTTATGCCGACTTATTTGGTTAGTGATGTCAAATGAAATCGCACGCTACAACAAGAGCCGATGCTATACAATCGGACAACTCGACGATCACCGCTTCTGTATATCGTATATTTATATGGGTTATCGTATTTATCTTATGACGAACAATTTGGTAAGCGACACTTTGATTGGCAGACGCAAAGGTCAATCCGAAACGACATGTATGGGGCAGTCATCAGACGTGTAGGTCTTGTTTTAATGAGATCATTCAGCCCAACCAATTTAATCGAGTCGCTACAATGTCAGTTTTCTTAAATCCCAATGTTTAGTGGTGACGAAGTCGCGTACGTTAGAACTAAATGCTCAAAGCTTAATGGATGAACGAGCCAGTTTATGAGAAAAGGTACACGATGGTATATCTGAACATTGTAAGTTCAGATCATCTTAATGGCCTGATCGTTCATATCGGAATCTAAGCAACTAATGATATATAAAACGTGTAGATTGTGATTATACTGTGCGGTTACACAGGCTGATCTGGTGCTGTATCGTCCACACAAGTCAATCTGAATCTTTACTCATGCAATGGGTCGACTAGATATTTTTTTAAAACGTATCTTCTTCATTGAATGCGGTTATTTAGCTCAGATAAACATACACACAATTGGTACGATTTGTGTTCTTGTTTCAAGTCGATTTCGTGAGTTCAACTTATTCAAAGTGCATATTTGTACAAATCCAGATTCACATGAGTATCCGCACAACTTCATTTGGGTCTGCACTGTTCGCGTACTAGTCTCAGAAAGTTTCCTTTTATATGTATCGATGCATCGGCAGATCTTTTGTCTTTACGTGTAATACATATGTCTGACCTAGCCGGTTTCTTCCACAATGGCTGTAACTCTTTATAAGGAGTTATTGTGTAAACAATTACCATGCATATATTACTCGAGATAAAAAAAGAAGTTAATGAACTCTCAATGGAGAGTTCACTGTAGTCGTGTTCTGCGAAAAACCCAAACCCTATTGTATATGTGACATGTGTAGATATATCTGTTCGTGCATCGTGATATCTGATGCAGACACCAGTCGCAAAGCTCCTCCCACACTAATTCATTACAAGCACTTGATTCATTAAATGTGACAGTGCTGGATTTCTGTGTTTGGTTACTATTTTGTGTCAAAGGGTGTCGTTAATATTCAACAAGTACAGACAGGACAGAATAAAGAAGGATATGAGAGTGTGCCTTTAAATAGTTAAGCCTTCTAATGTAATCTAACGAGTCTTTATTGTTTCCTTTTAAAGTGATCGCATGTTACTAATTTTACATGTTAAATTACTCACTCTGTCGGTTTAGTCGACTTGTGCAATTTGTTAAACAATTGGTAAACGTTAATACAAATGGGACACGACGAACATCTCCATCAACACACATGTTAAACAACAGTGACGTTACTACTGACTTACGGTGGTACATGTACGTTTAAATTGGCCGAAAATGACCGAAACGTTTACGAACAAACCCGATTTCTTACGACTTCGATCGGAAATCTCCGAGCATATTTACTGTTAAAAATACTGACCTCGTATGATAATCAACTAGCCCATAAGGGTCGATGTACATTAAAATAAAAGGTACATGTATTTCACATTTCTTATCATGCCTACAATGCAATAATAACACAATCCTTCAAATAGATCTGTTTTTTGTACTATACTTTTTCCCAAATATGATGCAGCAGTCGAAATAACGCTATGTAGTACTTAACATTTTCAATCAGGTTGGAAATTGCTAACTAACAACATTTGATAAGAAATGACCGTAGTATTGTACGTATAGTAGGTTCTACGAATATCGTGTAATCACGAATACCAAGGTAAATACAAAACCTGTGTTTTCTTCGTTGGGCGCGCACGACCGGATGTTGTTTGATTCCAATAGGAAACCCCGTTATTCCGATTTTCAAACGCTACTATTTTTTTTCCAAAAAATTAATATTCTCAGAAAATACGACACATCATAATTATTAGTCATAAGAAAAAGAAAATCCTACATACCCTGACCCCTCACCAACAAAAAACGTCATTTTTTTAGTAGAACACCTGTTGGTTTCTTTTTCTTTCACACTTGAACATGTTGTCTATTAACTGCTTATGACATCACAGAAATATGAAGTCACATGATTACATAACGTGAAGTTCAGCTATAGAAAGCATGGAATAAATTAAGGATCAAAATGTTAAAAATTGAAATATAATTTTGTTTGCCTGTATGTTTGTGGTGGTTATAAATTTGAAAAAATAATATTTTTAAACTTCTAAATCATATACTGTATGACAAAAAATAAGAATGGTATTATAAGGACTAAACATTAACAAAGAAATTGCTCATTGTTTGGAATGTATAAATAAATTGTGCCAATAAGAAAATTAAACAAATTCATTCTGAAAATATCGTTTGAAACAGTTAATAAATTAAGATTTCCAATTAAATATAATTGTTTTAGTGACAAATATTTTATAGGATAATCATTTTCACATAAAATCACACAATCTTGTAAAGAGTTGATACAATACGATCACCATACTTATGCTTTTTGTAATTACCCCGGTGAGTGTGTCTCCCTTGATGTCAATTTTCAAAATGATCGCAGAATAACACGGTTTTAGGAAATTCCACATAAATAAATGATTATTTTGTGTGAGTTTATTAAGAAAGGCATATGAAGGAACGAGTGATATTGAATATATTTTACAGATAAGTTTTTATTATTAAAATGTTCAAAATAAACATTAAGTACACCGATATTACCAGGCATACATTTACATGGATTTGTGTCAGTCAATGATACGATAAGTCGGAGAGAATATATATTTTGCATTTTTCTTAGGCTATTTTAATCGAGTAGATACTAACATTTATCCGTAGTAAGCACATATCTATGTGACAAGAGTAGTTGAACTGACTGTTCTTTGTCATTCAACATATAATAAATATATTCGAAAATATTGCATTTTTCCTAGATTCGTTTCCTAACTACATTTTCCGTAAATCGTGGATTAGCCAATCTTGATTTCCATGGTAACCACATTTAGCTGAGGATGCAAACGATGTTATTGCTAACTATTTATCACTAATCACATTTCTAAACAACAGTGCTTTTATCTAATCTCAGCATGGATGCATAAGTTAATAATTCGCGTTTGAAATTGGAGAGTTGGACAATTTTTCCTTTTGCCTCTAACCTTACCTAATGTATGATGTTTAACGATCAGTCACACAGTTTGTAAGAATAAGATAAACACAGGTAATATGTCAATTAGATGTCAAACCAGAAATATGTTAATATAAACATAGTGTATTGTGAACTTGTAAATAACCCAATTTATACTCGAAAAATATCACTTTCTTTTGCTAAAAGCTAATCTGTCTGTAACCAATGCAACAAAGGTACAATATAACTTTATGATTTATCATTTCTCACGTATTTTAACCAAAACCTTTAAACTGACAAACTATGAATATGACTATGACTATGCGAGACCTAGTTTGGTTGATGGTTACAGATAATTGGTATGAGAAGTTTAGACATTTTTATTAGGGAAACACAAAAATATGAAAAAGCTTTTTTAAAGTATTTAATGATTACTTATCAATAAGTAAGGATGTTGGAATTGGGTCCTGGCATGATAAAAATTCCACCATGGTAATGTTTTAAGTGTTATGTAAAAAGTGTTCAGCCTAATTCTCCTAATGTTACTCTTCTTTGAGAGTTTCTGTCTTTAATTCATTTATTTATCGTAGAGGCTTCTTAGAATTGGCTAAGTTGGTTTAATGAGATTGCCATAAAATATGCATTTATCATAAGAGAAAAGATTGACCAAAATGTCACTTCACACAGACATTAACGTCAAGGACTTATCAGCCGTTGATGCTCAATATCAGCTCGTGCATCGGCGTAGCCTGATACAAGTCTTCCCCCCCCCCATAGGTATAACACTTTGTACATGTATTTGAGCCGTACCGCGAGAAAACCAACAATGAGGCGTAAAGTATCGACCCGGATCAGCCTAAGCATGCCGCGCAGGCTTACCCGGATAGACACTTTTCGCCTCCTTTGAATTTTCTGTTTCAGGAATCATTGCTCTATACCTCTATCCCCCTGAGACGGATTGTGTTGGCCCGGATCAGTCAACGCGGACTGCGCAGGCTGATCTGGATTAATACCTTACGCAGAGACCATAATGTTGGTATTCTCGCGGGACGGCTCATGTTTTCATTCTATCATTCTGGATGCATCGAATAACGATTACGACCAATTTGATCTTACGTAATTGGTATTAATTTCTAAACCTACAGATGTCGAGTTCCGTTCATGTGCTTGCATATCAATGCCTATTCAACTAAAGAATGCGCTTACTGAATATTAAACAAGTGATGTTATATATGACAATTTAAACATCACGCCGATTTATGTGTGTGTAAGAGAATGCTCAGCCGAACGTTTACATGTACCTGGTATGATGTTTAAGCTGTGTGATATATTTCCATATTGGCATGTGAATCGTGAACACTTACTTTCACACACTGTTCACTCTAACGTATATGTGTGTAAGAGAATTCTTTGTCATGTATTTCCTTATTCGCATGTGAAGCTTGACAACTTAAGAGCATTCACTTTTATCTTAAACTGACATTTAAATCAGTCCCACAGTAATATAAATGCCATGTTACATGGCTATTCAGACAGTTGTTTTCAATGTTACTAATTATCACAATTATATCGAAGCCGCGTTTTATAGTTTAGGGTATTATGATTATTATCCTTAGATCTGATTTGAAAATACAAAAAATACGCAGCATTTAAGCCAATCAAAAAATCGAAACGTTCTGTCATGTACTCTCGATAGCCGGACATGGTATCTGCATCACAAATACACGCCATGCGATGCATGAGAACCGGTTAGTTTTTGCGCGGTGCGATGACGCACCGTGCTTTATGATGTTACTTTGAACTTTTAGCAATAGTTGAGAATGAAAGAAGAAGTTATTTTGACGATAAACTAAATGAAAATGCCTTGGTTAAAGAAGTAAGTCTCTTGATTAGCAATTTCTCCATTTTTCACAATCTTTTGAAGTTCATTCTATAAATACACTTCCTGTACATAGAAACTGTCCATGGTGTGTTAACGTGCTACATGGTGTGGTTATCTTTTTAATCACCCGATGATCACGGTGATATACTCTGATTAATTATCCCTGTCTATCCGTCGCCTTTTGGAGAGCATTCACAACTTCGTAGAAAATAATAATGTAATTTATGATGTTATTTACTTGACTCTAGATTTTCTTAAATGCCATGCATTTTTTTGTTTAATATCTCCTTCAACTTCAATAATTTTAGTACCGCATGTATTAATTATCTCGACCATAGACGACCTTGCAAACATCTATGCAAATATATCTATTTCAAAATTTCTATAAATAATAGTATAATAATCAAATAGAGTTGAAACCATTGAAGCAAAATAAAGAATTGCTCATTATGATACATTTCTCCTTTTGCCATAACGTTTTAAAAAGACGTGTACTGCTTATGTGTCAAAACGCGTCCTTAAATTGAATAATCGAATCGAGAATATTTCGTCGAAAGACGGATTCGCATTTTTTGCTGCATTTTGCAGTAATTTTCGTGCTTATGAATTGTTTGTTTCTTTGTGATTCATGACGATGGGCGTGGCTGAAAATACGAACTCGGATCTACAAAAAAATGTATGTATTGCATCTGCATACAGTTAAGACTCAGACAAGCCCGTAAGACCTTCTTCATATAAGTTCGTCCTAGAGAAAAAGTAGAATTATAGCCCAAATTACTATTTATAATGATTTCGTTATGTAGAGTCAGTCAGCTTATGTGATGTAGTTATGGAGCGTCCACCTCGGTATCATGAGGTGACACGTTGGCTCTTAGGCCGGGTCATATCAAATAATTTAACTTATCTAGTAATGGCTTTTCTTCCTTGGCGCTCATGGATGTGGGTTTATAATTACGACTGACTCGCAGGAGTCAGGATACATGAACTAGTAGTACCAGAAACTCACACAGGAAACGCCGACATATAACTGGTCACACGTTGAAAGCGGTGTAGAACCCCATATATCCAAAACAAAAGGAGAGTAAATCAGACACATTGCTATACGGGGAATTAATTTATATAGATATATCAGACCACACATTGTTATACGGGGAATTAATTTATATAGATATATCAGACCACACATTGTTATACGGGGAATTAATTTATATAGATATATCAGACCACACATTGTTATACGGGGAATTAATTTATATAGATATATCAGACCACACATTGTTATACGGGGAATTAATTTATATAGATATATCAGACCACACATTGCTATACGGGGAATTAATTTATATAGATATATCAGACCACACATAGCTATACGGGGAAATAATTTATATAGATATATCAGACCACACATAGCTATACGGGGAATTAATTTATATAGATATATCAGACCACACATTGTTATACGGGGAATTAATTTATATAGATATATCAGACCACACATTGTTATACGGGGAATTAATTTATATAGATATATCAGACCACACATTGTTATACGGGGAATTAATTTATATAGATATATCAGACCACACATTGTTATACGGGGAATTAATTTATATAGATATATCAGACCACACATTGCTATACGGGGAATTAATTTATATAGATATATCAGACCACACATTGCTATACGGGGAATTAATTTATATAGATATATCAGACCACACATTGTTATACGGGGAATTAATTTATATAGATATATCAGACCACACATTGTTATACGGGGAATTAATTTATATAGATATATCAGACCACACATTGTTATACGGGGAATTAATTTATATAGATATATCAGACCACACATTGTTATACGGGGAATTAATTTATATAGATATATCAGACCACACATTGCTATACGGGGAATTAATTTATATAGATATATCAGACCACACATAGCTATACGGGGAATTAATTTATATAGATATATCAGACCACACATAGCTATACGGGGAATTAATTTATATAGATATATCAGACCACACATTGTTATACGGGGAATTAATTTATATAGATATATCAGACCACACATTGTTATACGGGGAATTAATTTATATAGATATATCAGACCACACATTGTTATACGGGGAATTAATTTATATAGATATATCAGACCACACATTGTTATACGGGGAATTAATTTATATAGATATATCAGACCACACATTGCTATACGGGGAATTAATTTATATAGATATATCAGACCACACATTGCTATACGGGGAATTAATTTATATAGATATATCAGACCACACATTGCTATACGGGGAATTAATTTATATAGATATATCAGACCACACATTGCTATACGGGGAATTAATTTATATAGATATATCAGACCACACATTGCTATACGGGGAATTAATTTATATAGATATATCAGACCACACATTGCTATACGGGGAATTAATTTATATAAATATATAAGACTTCGTGTGACAGTTTAGGACTACATAGGCTTATTAATTCCTTTCCACTGAAGCAGACGCATTTTGACTCATTTGCAGCAGACGACGTTTGAAAATATTGTGACAAAATAGAAGTTGCTCACAATATGTAATTTCTTCGTTTGCTACAACGTTAACACGAGACTTAAATAATTATATTTGCATTTATAGTGTTTTTCAATCATATTTGATATATGTTTTCAAAGTTGTCTGCTGCAGATTGCTTGTATGTGGGAAAGGGGTCGAATAATTCCTTCATTTCCAGGTATAGGTTTTTTTTAAATATTTCTTGACAGATCTGATCTTTCAACACGCTTGAATAGCCTCTTTATCTATTCAATCGGCAGAAGATTAGATTCCCCCGAGAAACTGCTTTAATACGTACACTACTGATCAGATTTTGATTTGGGTCGATTTAATTAGGTCACGACGCACTCGAATTCGATCTTGGAGACTTAATGACCAGTGAGGACCCCCGAAACAGCCTTTTCAATCACACAGTCTGTTCAGGATTACCATAATAGTAATTCAAATATTATGTTAACTATGATCATAGCAACATCATCAGACAAGTAAGTCTGTCTTCCAATCGTCGGTTTTCTAAAGACGGGGCGAACATTATCATTCGTTTCCATCATCTACAATGATAATCCGTTATAAAGTTGGAGGTGCAGAATGCAGGATGCCTTGCCAAATTATGTAGTTTTAACGAATGTTCCAAGATTTTCTAATTCAAAAGGTATGTCTGAGACTTTGCACTGGATGCCTTCAAAACAAAACAATGCTTTCAGTCTTGGAATCAAAGCGCTTAAGAAACGAATGTCATCTAGATAATTGAATAATAATCTTAGAAATCATTTTATATGCATATTATAAATGCTTAATAAAATATTATTTACATAAGTATTTACCTGTCACTGATGGAAACTATTTTGTGAAGCCTGTGCTATCAGTGCAGATCCAGACAAGGTTTCGCATCTACACCCTCTGACTGGGAACCATAGCATTGGCTACCCAAGTCAGCATATTAAGCTTGATAAACTTTACGATATTACTCAATTTGAAAAAGAATTATCCAATATGCAAAGCTTGGCTAATCTATGTTTTAAAAGGAAACACCCTTGAAAGGGTTAAAAAAATTCGTAAATACCATACCGATGAATCAGTTGCTAGTTCTTTTCTGAATGATTGTAATTCATGCGCGCTGTTTTGGATATCCACCGACGAAAGGGGAACTATTTTCAACCACAGCACGTATCATTCAACATATCATTGACATACACGTTCTGAATTTGAAAAATGTGTAATGCAAATCAAAGAAGACTGTATTTTCAGAGAATTCGTATATGTATTACTAGAACTCATTATACAATCAATGTTTGCATGAAGATCGATTCATTGATTGCGGTTTAACGCCGTGTTCCAACAATAGTTCAGTCATGTCACGGCGTTATATCTCATACCCATATGTTTCCTGGCTTTCTCGAACCAGTACTACTGCACAAAACAGTAATGCCAAGCAAATTGCTGCTTTTCACATTTACTGCTAGCCGATTGTTGGAAGACTATCTACCCGGCTTTTTCCCAAAGTCGGCAAGAATGTTCGCCAGGCTTGTGTTCGAATTCACAACTCTTTGTTACCGACTGTGCTGAACTAAGATGAAGGGAATATAATTGCTGCTTTTCACATTTACTGCTAGCCGATTGTTGGAAGACTATCTACCCGGCTTTTTCCCAAAGTCGGCAAGAATGTTCGCCAGGCTTGTGTTCGAATTCACAACTCTTTGTTACCGACTGTGCTGAACTAAGATGAAGGGAATATAACTGTCTCACACTTGAATGTATCATCTTAGTATGTAAACATGTCATTTAAAGTCATAGTGTACATGTATATGTAAGATGTGCCATTCTAGACTTGAAGAAGTAAAACCGTGACTTGCATTGTATTTTACAGATGTCGTTTACCATTTTACATTTACAGATGCATTTAACTAACTCTGAGCATGTTTGCGATTTGCCGCCATGTTTACAACTCTATTCAATAATAAACTTTTATTCGAAGAGATTTTGTTTTGTTTTTTCCACTATGCTTTCGTCTGCTGCATATTTGCTTTTTGTTAAAGCATTTACGCAGACGACCTTTAATTGAGACAATTATCATTGTTTACTTCTTATTGGAGTATTTACAACTTTGAACAACTACATGTAGCAGGGACCGCCTCGTTGTTGGAGTGGTAGAGCGTCCGCTTCGGGTGAGGGCAATCGCGGTATCGATCCGCGGCGGGGTCATAACATAGATTTTACAATTGGAATAAATGGATTTCCTTCCTTGGCGCTCAGAATTGTGGGGTTCGTATAACGATTACCTCGCTGGTGTCAGGATAATTTTACCAGTAATACCGTTAACTTAACTATTCAAACAAAAAAATGCATTTAGAAGTATTTGCACGTTCTGAACAACTATGGCGTACGAGGACGCATCTCATTGTCTGCCTTTGTAAAAAACATTCAGGCAATATCGCCTCCCAACAATGTCTTTTAGCTCTTTGTTTTCATTATCTAAATATTATTTCCAGATATTACGCCTTTCTCTTTGGATAATTTCAAGGTTGTCGACAATTGAAATATCTTAACCTGTCTTACTCGAAGGAAGCTAGAAATCCATTTAACATAGGAGTATTAATTACAACTATAATATTCATAGAACTGGAATTTGAAATTAACCAAACAATAGTGAACCCCGATCTGTTCTGGTTTAGGAAAAACATATGAGCCTTCCCACGAGAAAACCAACATTGTGGACTCTGCGTAAAGTATCGACCCGGATCAGCCTAAGCATGCCGCGCAGGCTTACTCGGATAGACACCTTTCGCCTCCTGTGAATTTTCTGTTTCAGAAATCATTACTCTATACCTCTATCCTCCTGAGACTGAATCTGTCGACACGAATCAGTCTGCGCGGACTGCGCAGGCTGATCTGGATCGATACATTACGCAGAGGCCATAATGTTGGCTTTCTCGCGTGACGGCTAATTTGTCATTGTACACTGTCGATCAAATTACATTTGTGTTGACTACATTTAGTCGGTATCAATCTAACCGGACTATTGCTGTCGAAACATTTTAACGAATATTGACCGTACAGCCGCCCAAAAAAGTGTGCGCATTGTAAAATAGTTCACCAATTCTTATTGAATACTCGAAATAGGCAAATGGCATGTGCGAAATATTTCTGAATTACACAGTTACTGTTATAAACATTGATTCAGTAGATAATGTTGATTGTTAAACGAAATTCGGTTACTTCCGGAGACACCCGAGTGACATGCATGTATGTATTGGCCGTAGGATTCGATTTCAAGCCTTGTTTTCGCTTTCGCTCTTGGGTAAATTAATATCCCTCCGAAAATATCCAATATGTTTGTTTTTTACAACAAAAAAATATAAGTTACATTTATGCAGCCACTAAGACTCATAGGAATGTAAAATTCTTTCAGCGGGGTAAAGCGATGTCGACTTTATACTATGCAAGGTTTCAGATCGTATGTAAAGTTTAAACACAGAAACATTATTGTGTAAAGTGTCCAGCTTTAGGTCAATTGGAGGTAATACATTCGCGCAATTTCTGTTTTCTGATTTGAGGATATTTATTCTTAAAATCCCATACAAATTCATTGTGTACATTTCTATTGATGAATACTAATTTCTTTTTATTGTTGTATGCAGTAAAGAAAATGGGATTTCATGTGATCCGGACTTTCTCTAGTCCTGAGTACTTTGATTCTTAACAATGATGAATGTTCAATTAAAGAGAATACCGGAGATTATCTGCGAAGGCGTCGTCGATGTTCTGATGTCATGGCCCATGTATGACACGAAGCTTTCGGAAGCTAAAGGGTTATTGGATATTCCGATCACTTCATTCTGTCTATATTCGCTTGCTATCGCTTCGTAAGATGAGACAATATTCAATCATTTAAACAAAAAGGCGTTTTAACTCTTTCATTGCCGAAGTCCCGAAATTAGACTTCTCTATGTCAAGATATGGCAAACAGTGCGGATTTAAGGTGAGGAAGATCGTTACGGGCTGACTCACCTGACTCAATATGGTTTGCAATAACCTGACCTTGCTCCGAATTAACCACCCATCCCAAACCAATTTAAGTCTCTTTCTTTTAAACATTCTAAATAGTCACAGCATCACAATTTATTAAAACGTTTGGCCGATCTTCAATTGGTTTACGCCGAGCCCCGGTAGCTCAGTCGGTAGCGACGCGGGCTGTCAATCTAGGGATTGTGAGTTATAATCCCGGCTTGGCCAACTTTCTTCCCGACAATTGACAAAAGTCAATGCGACATGCGTCATTCGTATTCCACCAATGGGCTAAGTCTATGTGTAAAAGCAGCCAGTTGCTTGGGAAGATTGTTGTGTGGAGTACCGGTGTGAGAAAACCAGGACATGCATGAGTAGGTGAACTGGCCGCCGTGATACAACTGAGAAATTGTTAAAAACGGCGTTAAACACCAATCAATCAATCAATCAATTGGTTTACATTACGAATTTAGAATACGAATTAGAATAATATTTAGAATAATATTTAGAATAATGTGTGAATATCAACTCTGAGTCTACCTTGTTTTACAGATGCGTTGATATGTTCGTGTGTCTGTTTGTAATGTGTTTTACGCAGCATTCAACATTGTTTCAGTTATATCACGGTGTTTATCTAGGTATGATACCAGTACTACTATTCGATTTATCCTGACATCAGCGTGTCAGTAATTATACCAACCCCACAATCCTGAGCGTCGAGGAGGAGAATCCATGGATATCATTTCTATCCATGGATATCATTTCTAACAAGTCTTTTTGTATGACCAGGCCGTGGATCAAACCCTCGGACTCTTACACCGCGACACACGGTTAACCACAAGCTGATGCTCTGAGATGTTCTCGCTTGACGCGACTCTAGATCTTTCATTAATCCTTTCCCCACTCGCAGACGCACTTTGACGCGTTTGCAGAAAACGACTTCGGAAAACGTTGTAACAAAAAGAGAAATTGCAAAGAATGAGCAATTTTTGATTTTGCCGAAATGTTTTGAATTGTATTCAATTCTCATACTCTGATGAAGATAAATTCCAACATGTTGTCCAAGATGTTTTCATAGTCGTCTGATGCAGATTGTCGTATGTGGGAAAGGGTTTTAAAACTTAAAAACATAAAATAAACTACATTTAGAATAACTAATGTAAAACCCATTATAGTTTCAGCAATTTCGAAGACAACGTCGAGTCCTATTACTTTTCATTTTAAAATTGACACAATTAAATAGACAAGTGACGCCCGAATAAAGAGCTTTCGTATCAGTTGAGTCACACGTAAATGTGTTTTATCACATAACAATGCTTGTATTCGATCTAATATACCAATTACGTATTTTTGTATATGTAACGTGTGTAATATAAGATGACCGAATCACTACTTTTCTATTCATCCGCGAATGTTTACAACATGGCTGAGAGGGTGTTTCCGGTAAACACAAACGTCACGATAGATGGACGAGGTAAAGGGACCGTAATCGGTCATACAATTATGTTTTTGTGAGATTAGTTACCAGTTTATTAGGTATAACATTTTCTGACAGCGAACAACCGATTTTCTTTTTGTGTTTCGTATTGTGATAAAATGAATCAGACATTCGTTGTCATTTCATAAAGTTTTATGAAACTCGTCCCAAGAAATGTGTTATTAAGCTCGCCAGAGGCTCGCTTAATTACAAATTTCTTGAACTCGTTTAATAAAACTTTATATTAAATGACAACTCATGTCAGATCCTATATGTATGTCCTCAGCGAACAATGAAGACGCATAGCTACTGTTAAACTGTACGACCCGGAAGCGAAAACCTTAAAATCTGTAGTAATTGCATAACTTCTTTGGCGTTTAGGGTTGTTGCCGTAAATCGACAAACGTCTCAGACGAGCCCATACATTTGTTAGCGTTCGTGTAAATTGAACTGTCGCATGATGAATACATAATTATTTATTGCAATAACATTTCTATATAAAGTAATATTTATATGTAGTAGCATTTCAACACACAATGCATCAATGCATCAATTAACTCTTTCAGTGCCAATGGCAATTTTGAGAATTTTGCAAACAATACAAATTCAGGTTGAGTCAGCAGTGCTTAAATTTTATTCAAAAACTATTATCAATAGGCAATGGAGACGCCCGTTCTTGAACATGGAACAGTCTACTTTCAACAATTCGGCGCTGATAAAGTTTAAAGAGACATTAGTCATGATTAGCAATTATAAACTTTGCCACGATGTGTTCAACTGTATAATACAAGCCGTTCCGCGAGAAAACTAACATTATGGCCTCTGCGTAATGTATCGACCCAGATCAGCCTGATCCGGGCCGACACATTCGGTCTCAGGTATAGAGTAACGATTCCAGAAACAGAAAATCCACAGGAGGCGAAAGGTGTATATCCGGGTAAGCCTGCGCGGCATGCTTAGGCTGATCCGGGTCGATACTTTACGCAGATTCCACACTGTTGGTTTTCTCGCGGGACGGCTCAATTATTTAAAAAATTCCGTCATAGAGATTTGCGTTCTGTTCTGTTATATGTTTTAAACGGCGTCTACTCAAGATGTGTTGTAAGTTGGAAAAGGTTGATAATGGTATTGAGTTCTTATGAAGAATCGCAAAAATAGTCTTTTAACAACTTTGATATTGGCAACTTTCTATATATGCCGATTTATTTAGTCACGGTACAGCCTCGCGTTTAATGTAGCGAGTTGGTATAGCTAACGGTTTGTAACGATCTGTATCAGAGGTGAACACTCTGTGATTGAATTGGAGTAACGGCAACCGATTAATAGCGTAATCTGTAAGTGAACCCAGTGTAGATGCACCAAGTAATCTCTTTGTGTGGCAATCAGTGTTGCTGTTACAAGGGAAAATAAAGAGTTCTGCATTCTCTTAACGAAATCATATATTAAGTCATATGGAAGCGAAACTAAATGAACTACGATGTAACCTGTCATAACGACAGATGTGGAGGAAACAATTATTGAAAAAAAAGTAAATAATCCAAATATGAGTTGCTAATCAAGCTTTCAGATTATTTAAGTAACGGTCCGTGTCAATTTAAATATCAATCATGGAGTGGGAAGACATTGTGGGGCAAGGGAGGGATTGTTCATTATGAGCATGTGCTCGTTCTCCTACACTGTTTGTCATTGATGTCTCCTTCCGATGTGTTTCTAAAACGGGATGTATTAACCTCTGTACAGCGACATGTCTCTAGAACATCTGTTTATCTTTACATCCAACCGACGTTTATGTGGAGAAGTAAACACTGGATATCGCAGAAGTTTCTGATACGGATCGATCGTCTACTTTTAGTAGACAGTTAATGCTCTGATTAGACTGTGCGTATGCACAAGTTCAAGTATGTAAGTGTTCAAAATTCAGCATAAAGTCACTTTGTCATTACGCGACACTCAGTGGTTTTTTTTTAAAGAAGAACAAATATCAAATATCCAAACTGATTTCAATTATTTTGTTTTTTTATCTTTACTTGAAAAGCGAATTCTTATCATAAGCTTGTATTACACAATTAGTGAAGAATAATTGTGATTTATTGCCCCAACAGTCTGAAAATAGCTACCGAGTGTATTTAATTTGAAATACAATGATGATTTACTCGCGTTAAATATGTTGCAACTGATGTTCATTTAATTCTAAGCCGAGCCGTAATAGCTCACTCTGTGGCTACGATGTATATCGATCCTGGGTTGGTCGGTTCGAACTCAGGTTCGATCACTGACTCATCTTTACGATGATTGACAAAAGTCATTCATTGTGACAAGCGTTATTCGTCCTCCATCTTTGGGTTGAACTAGTCTATATGGAACGGTTGCCAGTTACCTGCGGAAGACTGGTACGAGAAAGTCAGGAAACGCATGGTTGTGAAGAATAAATCATTTACTATAATGACTTGTGCATACGTTAACAAAACGAAGCAAAATTACAATACAATTCGTCACACCCGGCCCAACGTGCCTATAAGTCACCTGAGAATAAATCCTAACACAGTGAAAATATATACATATAAATGTCATAGAAATATATATACAAATATTTGAGTAGTGGTCTATGACGACTGTTTATATAACGCTGAACCATATGTGTTCAGGTCGTATGAATAAACTTCTGTTCTGTTCTGTTCTATAAGGAATTCCGGCGTTTTAAGTGAGATTCAGGCTACCTGGTGTGTGTTTCTTTTAAACAATGCTTTCAATATTTCTGTCTGTGGCATGTCGATTAAGGAAGGATCGTGTATGGAATTGTAAAGAAATTCATCCCGAATTTCATTATAATGGGAACACTCCAGCAGAAAATGGGTTTCAGACTCAATACAGCCTTCTTCACAAAATATGTCACAAAATATGTCATCAAATTTAAACTATGTCGAATTTATCTGACCACATATGTGCATTAACCAGTTCCTCAATTAAAGGATTTTGCGATCAATGG
This sequence comes from Serripes groenlandicus, assembly GCA_031761405.1. Classification (NCBI taxonomy): domain Eukaryota; kingdom Metazoa; phylum Mollusca; class Bivalvia; order Cardiida; family Cardiidae; genus Serripes; species Serripes groenlandicus. The sequence goes on along the minus strand of JASEVX010000435.1, from coordinate 94,041 downwards.
AGATTCAGGTGAGACATCTCGTAACGAGCTGTCTCTCCTGAAATCTGCATTGTTTGTCACTTAGACTTTCAACTTAACCAAATTTCCTGTCGGACGTAACAATAAAGTGGTCCAATTCTCAACATTGGGGTCGACTTTGTGAAATTCGCCAGTGAAAGAGTTAACAAGTTCGAATTGGATAAATAGTACATATATGTCATTAGATAAATGCACTTTTGGAAAATGCCCTGATCAGGTCAATATTGTCAAGTAATACACTCTTAAAATAGAAATGTATTGTCCTTGTAAGAAAGTAAACATAACTCGCTCAGTTAGTATGTAGTTATATATATGTAAACAGGCCTCGATTCCAACAACTACACTCAGCATTAAGTTATACTTAAATGCTTCAGAGCGTATATCATTACATGTATTTGTATTTCCTTATTATAATGCATAAATATTTCCTTATTACAATGCCTAAATATTTCTTTTTTTGACAAGTAGTGTTAGTCAGTAAGGTTACTAATTATGTCAACTTAGTTATTTACTTAAATACATTCAGCCATTCATGTTTTTCACAATATTAAGTACACTCAAAAGTATTAAGTATTACTTAGCGCTAAGTAAGGTTGGTGAAATTGGACCCTGACCTTGCTTAGTATTCATCTTGCGACAGTTGAATGTGCACAGACAGAATTTATAGGGAATTGATATCTAAGAGCTGACTGATTTGAAAATACTTGATGCTGAAATCTTTAAAATATGTGAACTATAATTAGGAAAATGGGAAAACAGTGTCAGAACATGGGGAATTGTTCCTTTATGAACAATATATATTTTTCCATTGATGTTGTCAAAAGACGGCTGTACTAGGAAAAATACGTATTGCGCACCCAAATGTCGTATGGCCTTTGCTTAGTCTAAGGCTTCAGACATTTAACCGGCAGTATCGCTTCGATTCAACAATAACAGAGATTAACATTTTCCCCACACAACAATTCTGCTGCAGAGGACTTTGAAAACAATAGGAAACATTTGGAGAAATATGTGTAAATGCAAGTACATGTATTGACTACAGTTGAAAACAATATGGCAAGCTGAGAAATTGCTCGTGATGATCAATTTCTTCTTTAGCCATACTGTTGTTTAAATTCATCTGCATCAGGGGCGTCAGAAGACGTCTTCATGTGGGAAAGGGTCTAAGTTTGTAATTATGTGAACAATCCTCATTTTCGTTATTGTTTAGGGTTCGATAAAAGCATATATCAAATGATAGCGTTGTCACGTGCTAATATGATCGCGTACTTTTAAAACATAGTTGATGTATAAGGTTATTCTACTTATTTTCGGCGAGTTAGTGCGGGGCTTTTATAGGGGGTTAAACATATTTGTTTAACGGAGGCAAAAGTATTTACAACTCGTTAGCATTCGTAAACACTCGTTCATTTTCGACACGCACTAGTACGTGCTATACTATATCCTACTGTCAAACTAAGTAACTATAATATTCAAAGATCTGTATCGACACCCGCTGTGACGTATCAGATTTACAGTGAAATACATCATAATGCTAAACGAAATCGTCACCCGACCACGAAACTTTTAGAGATAGAGATGATATATTACAGGAAAATATTTGCTGAACGAGTCTCCTCATTAATCACCGGTTGAAGCAGGAGATTGTAATCTTTTATATACGTTTTTCAGTTTTCACTTGAGAGTACAAATTGTTATTTGTATAAACTAAATGTAAGTGCATCGAGCAGATTGCGGCAACGAATGTTTAAAAACACTTAGTTGTGATACATTTGAAATGAAATTTATGTTTCCCTGTGCTTTAATTTTGATTTTGATTTACCACGTAGTTTAGTTTATTTCATGCAATTTCCGACTGTATACTTGACCTTTATAAGACTTGTAGCAGACGCTTATGTAATCATAACAATATTATCATAAAATAATGTCGATGTCTCTTTTTAACCCTTTCCCTCATAAAGACGCTTTCTGACGCCTTTGCAGCAGACGGCTTTTTGAAAATATAGTGAAAAAAGAGGAAATTGCTCAAAACCACCAATTTCTTCTTTTTCCACAATGTTTTTCACTTTAAGTCATACAGTACAGCTCACGCGGAAAACGCGTTTTCCGCGATCCCACGATGGACAAATACTTTTCATCGCGGATAATCACCGCAATTCAACCTATATGATCACCGCAATACCGCCTACGGGCTAATTATATCACCGCGATTGACATGTCGTCGATTCGAGCTTCTTATCTATTCTTATCTATTTTGAAATCACCGCGATTCCACCGCAATATTTACCTGTAAAAATGTTATACTTTTATTAAAAAGTTGTTTTTTTCCGATTATGTACATGTACACGTTTATTGACGAATTGCGATTATTTTATGACACAACTTGCTAAAATTCATTCCATTTCAGCAAATTATTCGAAAAACAGTGGAAGATTGTGTTTGTTTACGATAAAATCAAGTTTCGTAATAGAAAATTGCGGACATCGGATATACGTTTATCCAAAGACCTAATAATGTGTTATTAGGTCTTTGGTTTATCGTATACATATGATTATCTCACATTTTTTAGTAAGAGAGAAATATTGTTAAATTACAATACATGTACATGTACATTGTATATATATCTTTGAATTGTGTATATACAGTACATGTACTTGAATCTCTTAATAAAGACAGATTGTTGATTTTTGAGCCTTTCTTATCAACTTAATAAATAAATTATCCAATTGTAATATTGTTGAAAATGATAAATTTTCATTTTAACGCAATGTGTTGATACAGAGTAGAAACAGAGTAGAATTTATTTTACATGTAGTTTTGTATTGCACTTTATTATGAAGCAACTTGTCGTAAAGCTCAGTAACGTCAATTAGTTTAAAAAAATACAGGCTTATAAGTAAGTAAGTAAGTAAGTAAGTTGTTTATTACCGTGACATGTGTTATATACATCAGTAAATGAAACATTAAAGAAAAAAGAGAACACCCGGCCCCATGGGCCTATATGTCACCATTATACAAAATTAGCTACAAATGTACATATATAGTCACAATCATTATACATAAATTAGTTGATACGATAATATGGCATTGTCATACAAAAAGCTATCACATACTTCATGGTAAATGTTAAATAACTTGTTGCACTTTTACACACGACTATATAACCTGCTTCTCCTAAGAGCATAAGCTTTTACTAAGAATTTTGCAGTTTTCCTAGTGCACTCATTTAAAAGGTACTTTAATTTTTCGAGGGGCGTTTTTAAGCTAAATGTATTTTCACTTAACAGATTGAGGTAAATATCTCGTCTTAGTTCCTCATAAAGTTTGCAGTCGAGGAGAAAGTGAATCTCAGACTCGATTTGTCCGGCGTCGCACATGGAGCATAACCTTTCGTCTAGGGGCTCGTTATATGTAGAAGTGGTTTATCAGCGTGCGTGCTAATCCAAACACATAAACAACAATACGCCTGACACGACTTTTCTTGACTAGCGCACAAAATATCCCTTTTAAATGTGAACACTGAATTTCAATTGACATACGCAAGTTGAAGACAAGAGTAAATCGTCATCAAATCAGATTATATAGCGTAATGGATTTAAGTGTCCGCCCCCGAAAATAATTGCTTAATTTGTATGAAAACATGTATAGATGAGAGAAACACATTTTAATTTGTTTGCGTCACCTTAATTTACAAGTATTTTTATGAGTAAAACATGCCAATTAATGAGACTTCGTAATCTCTTTCAATTCAGATAATTAGTTTTTGGTTGTTTAATTAAATCCGGGATTAACATGGGCGCTTCACACTTCTTTGTGTGCAAAGTTTGTTTTTGTTATTCAGCCGACTTTGAAACAGGTTTTAAAGAAATAATTTATAGGCGATTAAGAATGAACAATGCATTGGTAATTGTGGTGATTGACAATGGAATTACGGCATTTATTAGTGAGATTTAAAGTAAGCTACACATCTTTCAGGCAGAATTAACAGTTTTATTATCACGTAGTTGTATCGTTTACAGAATACATCAAGTTTAGGGGAATTGTATTGACGAATTTTAATGAATTAAGTTGTTACGCATATATGCTGCTTTATAGATAGTACTGATTTATAATCATTATCCTCTTCATCAACATTTATTAGTACTGTAATGAAATAAAAATTAAAAATTAAAAATTAAAAAAAAACTCCCAGCAAAACGGCGAGAAAAAGCTTATCTATTCAAAAAAATATCACCGCGATTCCGCGATGGTTCCACCGCAACTCCACGATGATCGGTTTTATCAACCCCCTGGGGTTATCTTGTTGCGTCCGCGATGGACATAAAAACAAATCGCGGTGATGGGTGGAATTCCACCCACCTTCGCGGACCAAAATATTTGTCCGCGTTGAGATTTGTCCGCGGTGGCTCGCGGACGATGCGTTTTCCGCGTGAGCTGTACTGTAGGTTATCCATTCAATTATAGAGATTTTCTATTTTCTGACAAAATATGTTCAAAGTCGTCTGCTGCAGAGTTGTTTTCTATGAGGGAAAGGGTGAATAGTAACTCCACATTACTGAACGTTCTTTTAAGGTTCAATAAGATGTCTTGATTTGTGTAGATTTTATATAATGCTAAAACATGTATCTATAAGATAGTAAAAAAAATGGACTGTATCTAGTCTAGTACCTGATTACTTAGTTTAACACAATACTAAATACAACAAGGCTATAGCGGATGAATTTGAAAACATCTATGCAAAAATAAAGAAAATTTCCAGAAATGCTTACTGTGAGCAATTTATTCTTGTGTTAACACAATTTGAATGCTTCAATATGTGTATAGATGTGTATAGATGTGTACATATGTGTATAGATGTGTATACATGTGTATACATGCGTATATATGTGTATACATGTGTATACATGTGTGTATATATGTGTATATATGTGTATAGATGTGTACATATGTGTATAGATGTGTATATATGTGTATACATGTGTATAGATGTGTATAGATGTGTATAGATGCGTATATATATGTGTATGCATGTGTATATGTGTATAGATGTGTATAGATGTTGTGTATATATGTGTATACATGTGTATAGATGTGTATATATGTGTATATATGTGTATACATGTGTGTATATCTGATATATGTGTATAGATGTGTTTATATGTGTATATATGTGTATATATGTGTCTGTAGCTGGAGGAGGAATATAGGGTTAGATATAGAACGTTTTAGTAAAAGTAGATTACTGATTAGGACTGATCCTAGCAGCAGTCAAACATTCGTCCAGGTTGCACGATAAACTGACATCTAGTATCAGCAAATTGCACTTAAATTAGCATTGGTTCAAATGTAGATTAAACAAAAACAAGAAGTATCGCAACTTTTGTGAATATAATAGTGCTTCCAGAAATATTGACAGCATTCAGTTGTTTGCCGCAATGTTTTCAACTCTTTTCAATAATGACATTCTCACTTATGACCGTTTCAACTTTTGTTGTCTGGATGTTTACAGCATATACGCTTTAACTTCATTAATATAAGTACCTTCTCCGATTGGATAAAGAAACAAGTTGGCGTTTGAGAACATTAACGAGTAATATAACCGAGCAATACCGTCAGTGTTAACATATTGCTTACATTTATAAGCTTTTCGGAGAGGTTTCTGTCAACTTGTGAAGACAGTGATAAGACGAAGCAGTTGGATATGTTGATCTGAACCTACACAGTATGGAAATACCACAGTTTACCTTTTCGCACGGAAATGATTATAACATGCATATTATACAGTATACGCGCGAAATGGAAAATCGCTTCTTACTTGGTAAGAATTACCATATATTGGTTGTGTTTAGAACTACCACTGGTGCAATGGGCTTGTGCATGCGCCATGTTAATCGTCTTTATCGCGCATGCGCCGTATTTTACCGTCAGCTCTCGGATATTTCCGTAGCAGTTCGTCACTAGACTGGTTCTCGTTCGAGTTTGCAATAGAAGATTAAGATTAGTGAACCAGTCTATTTATATGGGAGTAGTTTTTCTGTAATTAAAATGTAAATTAAAATCATAGTGTAACGTGTACCGGCATTAAGCGGGTCACTCATCCAGGCACAAACCGCGATGAAGGTTGCTTAACTTCACGAAAAGGTCAACCACTCTACCAACGTCGCTATAAAAGCCGGCTTCCACCGCAAAGCTGTAGAAATGATATGTATACCTATACCCCGTTCCCGTTACATTTCTCCCTCCTTTCTCTTGACTTCGACCCGGAGTCACACAATTGAACACAAGCAGTACCAGAGCGGAGAACCACCGGGGTTTTAATAAAAGGAAAATTGGAATATTTAATGTGAAGTTATTGTGCTACATTTTGCAATTTTAAGAATATATTAAGGGGGGGGGGGGGGGGGGGGGGGGGGAGGGTGGGGGGAGACGCGCATGCGCAGACGAATGTTTTTACAATAATTTTAGGAGTTCGAGGTCAACACGTTGGGAAAATGTATTTTTGTTTTCGTTTTACGTATTTAACTAAAAAACTATTGTTATCATATATTTAAAAGCGGGTTTCGTGTTTTTCGAATCAAACAGTATTTCTTAAGCCATAAAATGCTGATTCCGGCGCTAACATCCAATTGCTAGCATCTTGCAGCAACTCTTGTTTGATTCAGTTTTTACGTCAGATTTTTAACATGAACATAGCTCGGTACTTGACACCCACAGCAATTAAACCAGTGATCGGCAATTCCGGAAATCGCCACTAAGATATTTGTACAGACTAATGACGATCTAATGTCACAAACATGTTCGATTTACAAAACAATTGACGTTTGTGAGTCCTACTAACTGATTGATCGATTGAAGCTTTACGTCGCGTTTCAAGTTATATTTAGTCGGTCAGTTATTTATTTATTTATTGGGGTTTTACGCCGCTTTCAACATTATTTCAGTTATATCACGGCGACAGTTCACTTATTCATGATCCCTGGGAAAACAAACTAGTACTAGGCTAGAAAATGTGCCTTGCTCAGGGCACTCCACCATGACCGTATTGCCGCGACTGGGGATTGAACCCAGGACACCCGGTTTCGAAATCCCCTAGTCGGTCAGTTCACCTAACAATCCCTGACTGCCTCACACCAGGACATGTACAATAACACCACACGACATTCGTCCCAGTGAACTGGCTTATTGGTCATTAGACATATAACCCTTTCCGAAAGATGTCTACGGCGCTTGCATGATCAAAGGATTAGTTGCGCGGAACTTATGAGCCGTCCCGCAAGAAAACAAAAAGTATGGCCTCTGCGTAATGTATCGACCCGGATCAGCGTGCGTAGTCCGCACAGTCTGATCCGGGCCGACACATTCCGTCTTACGGGGATAGAGGTATACAGTAATGATTCCTGAAACAGAAAATCAACAGGTGGCGAAAAGTGTATATCCGGGTAAGCCTGCGCGGCATGCTTAGGCTGATCCGTGTCGATACTTTACGGAGAGTCCACAATGTTGGTTTTCTCGCGGTACGGCTCATATCATCTGCGTAATGTATCGACCAGATCAGCCTGCGCTGTCCGCGCAGACTGATCCGGCCGACACATTCCGTCTTAGGGGAAAGATGTATAGAGTAGTGATTCCTGAAACAGAAAATCCACAGGAGGCGAAAAGTGTCTATCCGGGTTAGCCTGCGCGGCATGCTTCGGCCGATCCGTGTCGATACTTTACGCAGAGTCCACCATGTTGGTTTTCGGACGGCTCATTATTATTGTGAATCTCATGCTCTTACCAGGATCAGCTTACTAGCAACATAATCCTCGACCTGATCAAATTAATGTCTTTTAAAATGGTAGTAATGGCTTTCCCTCCTTGGCGCTCAGGATTGAGGGGTTAGCATTACGACTGCTTCTCTGCTGTCAGGGTAAATGGACCTGGAGTAGAAGTATCTTAACCAGGAAACGCCGTGATAAAACTGAAAAAAAGGTTGAACTCGGCGTTAAAAACACCATGCAAACTAAACAAAACGAAGCCAACAATACTTGTCATTTACCAAAAAACGCCATGGTATAATTGAAATACGGTTGGAATCATCGTAACATATCATATAATTAAACAGTTGATTGATTGGGGTTTAACGCCGTTTTTAACAATTTCTCAGTCATATTACGGCGGCCAGTTCACCTATTCACGTGTTGCCTGGTTTTCTCACACCAGTACTCCAAACAACAATCTTCCCAAGCAACTGGCTGCTTTTCCACATAGACTTAGCCCATTGGTGGAAGACAATGACACATGTCGCATTGACTTTTGTCAAACGTCGGAAAGAAAGTTTGCCGAACCAGGTATCGAACTCACAACCCCTGGATTGAGAGCCCGCGTCGGTACCGACTGAGCTACCGGGGCTCGGCATAATTAAACAGAGCGAATGTTCAATAATAGATATATAAGTTCAGATGCATATGACTACATCGGTGTGTGAAGTTGTAGAGCGTCCGCCTCGGATGCGGGAGGTCACGGGTTGGATCTCCGGCCGGGTCGTACACACTACTTTACAGTAATAATGTTCCGCTTTGGTGCTCAAGTAAGAGGGATTCGTAATAGATAGAAATACTTAGCATAGTTGTAAAACTGATTTTATTACCGATACATGAATGCTTAAACATGGAAATATTCATTTAAATATTCCTTTGATTTTGGATTACCGCCGTTTTCTACATTATTTAAGTAATCGAAAAGCGACAAAACACTTATAAGACAATGAACCCATGGTAAGCAAACCAGTTCTGGGCTATCTGGGAATGTAACTTGCCATACGGTTTTCCATAATGACCGCCATGAAGATGGATCGAACCTGGGACGCCCGGTTCCTTATCCCCTACCTTTACCACTTTTAAGGAAGTGATGTTATCACGTGGTTAAAGGTAATAAGGAATCTATTGAAGACCAACTTAGTAAACTTAACCCTTTCGCAGCCAATGGCAAATTAAAGGCTTTTGCAAACAACGCATAACAAGCTGTCTCTCTTGAAATCTACATTGTTTGCCACTTAGACATTAAATTTACCCAATTTCCTGTTGGACGAATACTGGAATTGTCCAATTTCCAACATGGAAGAGTCTACTTTGTAAAATTCGGCAGTAAAAGATTTAAAGCTAAAGCGGAGAACGTCGATCCCTTAATATACACATGAAGTGAAGATATCATACTAAATTTGAGCTAGTGTGTGAGAAAAGATACGTGTTTGGATTTTGTTAAAACCGTAAAGATCCAGATGGCACATTCAAATCAAGATCTGTGGAAGACAGTGGTACAGAGCTAGAGCGTCGGCCAGTCGAACCAAAGGTCCCGGTGCGAATCCCGTGATGATCGGGTTCTGCCTTTAGATTGTTTTAACACAATCGGTGCGCGAGTACTGGTTAAGTCTCCAGGAAGCAAACATCGAGCGTGATTAATATAGGCTGAAATCATGTTTCGCAATCGATGTAAAATAAATAAGTTTAAACAAAGATTTATACTGTTCACGTATTACATATGTACACAAGTGTACACAAGTGTGTTAGAAGATTCTTGCGAATGTTGATCTGAACCGTTCAGAAGAGCTAACGTTAACCTTTTCTCATGAACCTGCTCATTTACCCCTGGCTTGACACGTTATCAATAGACTCAATTGCCGTATCATTGATGAATGGGTTACTTAAGCCGATGAACTGGTTCCATTTTAACGGAGACGTATCAAGGGCTTGGCATAAAACGGTTGTAACTAAAAACCTATTTTGAAAACCTTGGTTTATGGGCAATTTTGACCCCTTTGTAAACAATGCAAATTTAGGTGCCATTGCTCGTTCTGAGCAATGGCACCTTAATTTCCATTGTTTACCAAGAAAAATGATTTAACGCTTATAAAGACTTTATGGTGAGGTGATTAACCTTGGTAAAAAAAATACCAATTTTAGTTACAACCGTTTCACGCCAAGCCCTTTACTTACCCCCTCTTTATTGAGGCCGTAGATTAATTTGATTTTGATGTCCTCGCCCTTCAACCTTTGGATGGACGTATGTTTAGGCCAAGATTTCAATTTGTGATTTTGATGATGAATCTCTTTCGTAGAAAACTAGGACAAAACGTATACAGTATCAGAACTCCTACCAATATCGCATTATCCCGCGATTCCCAAATATCACAAAGCTGCAGCAGACGACTTTTGAAATAAAACAATATATGCGGAAATATAGTGTAATTATTAAAAAGCATTGTTGCAAAAGGTGAACATGTTCATGATTAGCATTTTCTCCATGTTTGCAAAAGTGGTTTACTTCAAATGGAAAATGGTTAAACGAATCGTCTGCTGTCTTTATACAAATTGTAGCAAGATGACTAACATCCAGGAATGGGTGGATTGGATTTAAACTGATTTCTTATCTTATGTAAGTTGATTGATTGATTGGGGCTTAACTTCGTTTTCAACAATTATTCAGTCATATCTCGGCGGCCAGTTCGCCTACGCATGTGATTCCTAGCTTTCTCGCACCAGTTCTCCACACAACATACTTTCCAAGCAACTGACTGCTATACTGTTAGACCATTGATGAAAGACGAATGACGCTTGTTACAGTGACATACAGAACCGGAACAGTGAGAATGGGGCTTAAATACAGTTACAAACTTCTCTTTAGCACTCGAATATGGAAAACCTTTGGGACGATTGAGAATTACATGAAATTATCATGTTTCTATTTTCCCCACAGGATCTTTAACTATTTAAAAAAGAAACAAGTACATGCTGTTCTTATTAGACGTTTCTAGTAAATACATGTCTTGTCCATATACATATATAACTTCAAAGCAAATGTCTGTCAAAATACGAAAACAGGTAATCGGTTAATGCAGGAAAACATGTTTTCTGACATTTGCATAGACCATATAATTGGATCATCAAAGAAGGGTCTATATCGTTCGTAATAAAGTCACTTATGCTTGCAAACATGTCCTGTTAGAATATCAATACTGTGACCAGACTGTTCCAATATGTGTGTGTAAATCTGTAAACTGTCTGTAGACTTTGGTAAGAACTCTCGGTTTATTCTCGACTGTCCCACATTTTGATTTTTGGGCTAAAAATCGATGTAGGACTATCGGGAAAAAATACAGGTAAGGTGTCGGCTAATCCCTGCCCGGGGCGAAGATATCACTACAGTTCGGTTCATTTAAAATTCCACTATATTGGTAACCATTTTTTATAAAACAGTATGTTACGAATTTATCAGAAAAAAGCTCTTGTTTGGTCCTCTTTTTGATATAACATAGGAATAAGGAAAATATCAAATTATTTAGAAAAACATATTTTAATTCAAATTAGGTAATTGAACTATTGTTTATAATACATACATTCAAATAACAAATAACAAATTAAACACATCATATAATCACATCGTCTGATCTGGGTTTTCACTGTTTTCAATTTTGTTGAATATTTACTCAGTTTATAAATGGTTACATATGTAGACAATATGTTGCTCTGTCCGCATACTCAATTGCGCTAATGGACCCATCACGCAGGCGTTCCTTTAGGGATGCTAGTCGCGTGTCAATGTTTTTATATTTCCTTCTCTTGGTTGGTCTTTTACCTCCGGTAGCATACTGAACTACCTTGATACATGAAAATGATTCAACTTCCTGGATAGTTCTAAGGATGGAAAATATGTTCGGATGTGAATGCTGAACAGCTTTCTTCAACATGCTATGCCAGCCTTCTACATTGTTTGTCGTCCTTGGACCATGGGTATTGAAGTGATTCCAAATCTGTTTGTCGCTCTCAATCCAGTTCTCAGTTACATAGTCTGTGAATAATTCAACTGCTGCAGGAAGCTCTAAAGTAGCAATGTCAGTGAGTGCTTCGAACCACACGTCTTCAACTGAGTTGACTGGTACAAGTGGTAAAACTGCTGCTCGTCTGACCAGGCGGTGAATGTCTTCGTTTGTCCTGTAATCGTTGGCCAAGCCCGAAGACTGTACCTTCCGCCAGATACACTGTGTGTAGTGGAAGAAGCATGCCTTCACGTCCGTCGTCTGGAAGACTCGTAGAGCAGCTTTTCTTGGAGCGAGTTCGTGGTCCATGAACAGGATGTCGGGTTTCAACTCGAGTCCAAAACGGTTACATTCTCTATCCAGTGCATTAAACAGTCTCAGATAAGTTTCTTCCGACTTTCCTGGTAGGAAAGCAAACATCAGAGGATACATCTGTCCGTCTATAAAACAATGCCATGTGTATAACTGGTAGAACAGTCCCGGGCATGTGTAGAAGGTACCGTCAGCGTAGATTGTTCTGGCGTTGCATAGGTGCTCCAGATTTGTCTGCGTAGCGAACACGAGCATTCGGTTTTTTTCACCTTCGTCTATAAGCAGAAACTGCTCACCAGCTGACGTCTCTGTCCACTCCCCTTCCAGGCGTATGTCTTGTCTTCTTTTCGGAAGTACTGGTCTGTCTTTGCTTCGCTCACGATAAAGTTGAGACTTACATCCTTCAAAAGTCTGGATTCTTTTTACCAATTCAACAGATTGTTCATTCCAATCCCGATTTCTGAGAGCTGATACCTCTTCTTTGTAAATTGTTGGAATAGGCGTTGTTTCTTTTCGACACCGTTTTCGCATCTTCTGCATCACATCGTCTGTTTCTATATGGAAATTGTCAGGCTCGTGGATATGGTGAGCGTTATGTCTGACGAGAATACCTTCTCTGGTTGTTACTCGTGATGGACAGGCACGGTTAGAACATGTCCAGTACACCCTCTCTTCCCGTCGGCTCTTAATAACAAATTTGTGGCCATCAATAACCAGACTCATTCCGCCGCGCTGGTTCTTCACAAAATCTAGTCTTACTTGCGCGTTAGCCATGTTTTCAGTATGATGTAAAAACAATAATGATACTTTTCCCCAAAATTTTCAATTCAAGAAATGCATCAACAGTTTGTTCATTTATAATTAAGAGCATATAATTATATAATTTTCTTTAATTTAATTGAATGTTTGTGCAAACAGTTTAGAAAGAAATGAAACAAAGGTGAAATTAATAAAGATCAAATATGAATTATAAGTGTGTTTTTTTGCAAACAAATGAAATTAATAAAGATCAAATAGTAAAGAAACCGCAATGAAACAAAGGTGAAAATACTGTGAAATTTACTATGTTTGTAGTGGAATAGGCATAAACTTAATTGAATGTTTGTGCAAACAGTAAAGAAACCGCAAATTTACTGTTTGTAGTGGAATAGGCATAATAACAGGACTGTATTCTCACCTTTCCCTTACCTCTCTTTACCGCTCGTTATCCCACCGCACTAAGGGTAAATAGTAAAATCAAAATGTGGGACAATCGAGAAGACACCGAACTCTCATAGGTAAACTAATTTGATCCCGAATGTGGAAAAAACCTGTGATTTGTGTGAACTTGGTCGTTAATATAAAGTCTACAACAGGCGACTTTTTGAAAATATTTAATAAAAACTATGGAAACTCTCTTTAATTGAAATGACATTTATTGAATTAAGTTGAAATCAATTGTGGTAAAAGGAGAAATTGCTCATCATAAGCAGTTTCTCCATTTACCACAATCTTTTTCAAATTTCGTCTGCTGCAGAGGCAAAAGCAAACGTCTGTCGATATGGGAGAGGGTTAATTGGAACGTCCACAGACCAGGAATATCTCCAGACGATTCCAATTAAATGCCATATTCCAAAGGTTTTATATTTCAAGTAAATTGTAAGGTGGTTCTTCCGCGATCTCATTAAAAACGGATCCAAATACTCCGCTTTGCGTATATATTTGATCTAACAACACAGCATAAAAGGTTGTCGCGAACTGACCGTATACTCTTAAGTTTTCAGGAGCAAGTACTTGGGTTTTTGTCAATGAATTTGCACGGTACAACCGAAGCTCGATTTTATACAATCGAAATATTGCTTTCCTATGTCGTTTATTAATATGGGTTATCTCTCCTGTTTTATACCTAACGATTTAGTTGTCGACACTGTGATTTACTGACGCAAACGTCAATCTAAGACAACTCGATGATGACTTCGTCAGATATACATGTATATACGAGCGAGTGAAGTTTAGGCCTGGTTTTTAATGAGATTGGTTGTACCGGTTTCCGTTTGGACAATAGATATTAGTGCGGCCCTTCCAAATCATCGATAAGCTTACCGTCTTCCTGTTATATTATCTTAAGATAATGATCTGGAAAAAATACCAACTCAACAAAACAATTAATGTATATGCATAATAGAACGTTATTGTGTGTGAGTTGTGAAATTTTACGTTTCATCTTAAGAGACACGTTGATTTGGCGAAAATTGTTTAAAACTAATACCATATAATTTCGCTAGAAAGATAACCGTAGCAGGAAAACAATTACAGATAATAAATGCAATGCTTAGCGTTTTCCGGTGAGTTTAGATAATGAAATGATACTTTAATCGGATCAAGCAATTCCTATTATACCGCATTGTTTCGTGCATTTATATATTCCTCGTCTGTATATTTGTGTAACTTGTATGTCAAGGCTTTTAAAAGGAATGCCATTAACCCTTTCGCACGGACGACAAAGATGCATCAGACGACCTTAAAAAACACTGAAGAAAACTCTGGAAAACTGTATAAATGGAAGTGTAATTACGGATAACAGTTGCAAACATCGTTGTACAAAAGGGACAGTTGCTCAGTATGACCAATTTCATCTTCTATCAAATTGTTTTGCTGAATAAAGCGTCGAACGAGTTAACCTGAACAGTTAAATCTCTTTTTCTGAATTGCTTATTGACTTCCTTAACGCCGTGCCTGTGTTTGTTTGTCACAGCGGTCTTCTTATAGTTGAATATCTAACCACAGTGTACATCATATAGAAACATTTCGACGCCTCTGCAGCAGACGGCCTTTTAGAACATTTTGAGAAAAACGGATATTATACTGTCATTTACAAAGATTGTTCATATGTTTGTAAATATATCTTCAAAGTTGTCTATTGCAGAATTTTTGTAAGATAAGATAAGATAAAAGATTGAGGATTGAATTTATTGTATTAACGTGACTTGTGTGAAACATATTTTGGTAATCATTATGATACAAACACACAAATAACAACACCAGGCCATTTGGGCATAAACGTCACCATTATTTATACCTATACTAACATATTATGATTATAAAGTGAATGACAAAATACTATACACAGAGGTCCAAATAATGAGGGGTATTCAGCTCTTTTCCCCACAATTTCTCTCTTATTATTAATGCAAAGCCTATGTTGTGGGTACTCAAAAGAATTGTCTCACTGAGACGATTCTTTTGAGTACCCACAACATAGGGTTCGGGGGTAAATTAAGCATTTTAGAACATAAAAAAACGCTCCTTATCTGGAATTCTGTATACATATTCTGCAATCGCGCAGACTAGTTTCCGAAGTTGCACGTGATAAAGGGTTGAAGGAGTTATCTGGATAAGGATGAATACAAGGCTGATCTACTGCCGGTGAGCATAGATACAGTATAACACACCAATTTGTCACGCCAGTGTGATGTCAGATAACCGGGCTATTTCATTTATATGTAAATGAGCTACACTGTCTCCGCTCAACAAAACAAATTAAAACTTTCACTGAGTTTGTGTGTTGATCACCCTTCGGTTAAAGTAAAGAAAAGAAGATACCTCACTCGAAGACGTAAGTCAGGATTATTTGATGTATCGATTGAAGGGAATGTATCGCCGTTGTCAGCAGTATATCAGTGTTATCACAGCGTAATTAATCGTACATCATCAGTAATTGTTAATACAATGTGTATACAGTGCATGCATGATAACGGGAGTCTACTACAATTGTCCTCCGCCAATCAGATATGCAGAGAGTCTTTTCAAGCCTTTCTCTGCCATGCCAAAATAACTGGGACAATACCCTTATTTCGGTGTATTATACCTGCACATTTTCGGCGCAAATAAATGCAAATTACCAAATATGGTAATGGTATGTCACTGAAATATGAATTCACGTCATTCAAAATGAAGTAATGGGCCGTGGTTCACACGCCAATCATATGTTGTTGTTGTTTTATAAATTTAGTTATTTCGTTATCTAAATATAGAATTATGGATATGTTTTCTTTATTATGTCTTAAATGTTATACACGATATATACTATAAGGAAAATTATGTTGAAGTAGCGGTTCAGGTTTAGTATTAGTCTACTTTGTGCGTGGATAGTTTGACATCTCTTTTGTCCTTCGGTCTCGCGAGATATCAATTATCTACACTTCCCGTATTACAAAACTAAACCCTGTATCGCTACTGCAGCATTATATTCCCAATATATTCCTGAACGACATCGGAAAAGAACATGCATGGTTTATTTGAGTATAACAGTCCGAGTGTTCAGCTAAAGAAATTTCGTATTACAGCGGCTTCAATTTACTTATTCTGGCATTAAAAAAGAAACTGACTTAACCCAATTTCATTAAAACCAGACTTACACCGCACTGTATATATCTGATGACTGCCTATTACAGGTCGCCCCAGGTTGACATTTGCGTCAGCCATTCAAAGGTGTCGCAAACAAAAGTGTTAGTTACAAAGAGAGGAGAAAACCAAAATAAATGAAATAAATAGAGAACCAGTAATGGTCGAGTGTTCCGATTGTATAGTCACCATATTGATAGCAGAACCGAGCGTTTGTTGTAACGTGCGATTTCATTGGACACGACAAACGACCACCTGTTTATGAATATTTAAATACATAGGGTCAATTTGAGACGACATTGTATGCGGTGTTGTCAGAACGAAGCATTTTTGGTATGATTTCAATGAGATTGATATTTACCATGCTACAAGAAACCCGATATTAAGGATATAACAGTCTGATTAGGGTCCTCCGTATTAAACAAAGTTATTTTGATATTTTAACTGCATTAATAATATACAATCAAATGTATGTACATGTATTTTGCGCAAATTGCCACAACACATAAACTCTACGAAGGTCGGTTTTCGTGTGACGTAGCGTGTTCAGTTAATATCTGACTGATAGCCCTACAGAACAGACAATGAAGACACATCCGATGTCAAACAGTGTCAGGAAATCATATAGTAGTGAGTAACAGAATCACCATGCGGTAATCGATTTTATGTTAGGTTTGACTTTATAATTTACGGTTCGATTGAAAAACATTATTTTATTTTGTAAAGTGTTTTAACTCTTTTACTGGCGAATTTTACAAAGTCGACTCGTCCATGTTGAAAATTGGACCATTCTATTTTTTGTCCAACAGAAGCATTTGGTATAATGTAATGTCAAAGTGGCAAACAACGCTGATTTCAGGAGAGACATCGTGTTACGAGCTGTCTCACCTGAATCTGCATTGTTTGCACAAGCCTTTAATTGCCATTGGCAGCGAAATGGTTATGGTAAAATACCCCTAACAGTTTCCGTACGCGTTCGTTTATTATTAACAGTAAATATGTATAGCCTCGGCAATGACCGTTCGTAATCGTGAGAGATCGGTTTTCTGGGGATTTGTTGGACGTAGACAAATGGGCCTATATTAAATTATAAAATAATTTTTTCTCGTAACGGTTCCTGACCGCTCGATATTCTGAAAAATGCCAGACATATCCGTTTTATCATATAGGATGTTAAATATAATAAGAAAACAGAATGAAAATGCATGGCTTTGTTATCTCATTTAGGATGAAGACAAATAGACGGATATATGTTTCATCACAGTAGTTCTATTATATTACGGCAGCAAGTTCACACAAATGTGTTCCCTGGCTTGTACAATCATTATTATGTAAAACAGCTTCATCTAATTTAAACAATTACTTTTAGCCTGATTTGACATTTGAAAACATTTCCCCCATACAACAAATATAAACAAATATATAAAGCAAAAACAGTACAATTATTGAATAGATTTGATAAAGCAGTTGTTCATTATGCAAAAAGTACATCTGCTGTAGACACGCTAAATCGTAGGAAATGGTTAAACTAGTTGAATGCTTTGATAACACCCGCCGAAAACATATGTAGAACACTGGAAGTATATGTTATATACAGACACTTTCAAGTAGTAAATTTAAAGTCTGTGGTATATACAGACAACTGTAATTAGACAGCTGAAGTCGTATGTAACATACATACATCTGCAAGTAGGAAACTGAAATCATATGTAACATACAGACATCTGCAAGTAGAAAACTGAAGTCATATGTTAAGAATATGGTACATACAGACAACTGCAAGTTGACCATTTTAAGTATATATTACATACTGAACGTACATACTACAAAACTCATATGTCACATACAGACAACTGCAAGCAGACAACTAAAATCATATGTTACAAATAGACAACTGCAAGAAGAAAACTGAAATCATATGAACATACATATAACTGCAAGCAGACGAATAAAAAAGCAGACAACTAAAAGCATATGTTACAAATAGACAACTGCAAGAAGAAAACTGAAATCATATGTACATACATACAACTGAAAGCAGACGAATAAAAGCATATGTTACATACAAAAAACTGCATGCAGACAACTAAAGGCATACGTTACATACAAAAAACTGCATGCAGGCAACTAAAAGCCTATGTTACATACAGACAACTAGAAGCATATGTTACATATGTTACACAGACAACTGCAAGCAGACAACTACATTAATATGTTACGTACATACAACTGCAAGCAGACAACTTAAAACATGTGTTACATACAGACAACTAAAAGCAGACAACTAAAAGCATATGTTACATACAGACAACTGAAAGCAGACAACTAAAGGCATATGTTACAAATAGACAACTGCAAGAAGACAACTGAAATCATATGTTAAATACAGACAACTAAAAGCAGACAACTAAAAGCATATGTTACATACAGACAACTGCAAGCAGACAACTAAAAGCATATGTTACATACAGACAACTTTAAGCAGACAACTAAAAGCATATGTTACATACAGACAACTGCAAGCAGACAACTGAACTCATATGTTACATACATACAACTGTAAGCAGAACACTTGAAATATATGTTACATGCAGCCAACTGTTAGTTGATCTAAAGGCAAAATGTTTCGGCAAAAAAATCTTTTTTTCAAATATATTGTTTTAAACTCACATTTTGCAAAGAAGTACATTGGCGTATGTAACGGTAAAATGCCTATGATGATATCACTTAATTTTCCGGTAAGTCTGCATTTACCGGAATGTCAAAATCTTCTCAGTAAATCCCATTTCTAATAAATCACTTCTTAGCCTAATATCCCCGAAGAATGTTTACTCTTTTTTGTATACTGATACAGACATTGTTCGAAACTTTCGCACCGTAAGACTTTTGAAAATCACTGGAATGAAGAAAAAACAGGTTGTCTCAACGTATGTGTAACACTTTCCATTATATGTAAATCGGTCAAATATGAAACAATTATTGACGCCGCGTGGGAGCGCGGCGTCAGTATGGGATAGGTTTTAATTTTGTACCATGGGGTGACGTAATCGAAAAGGGAGAAACCAATGTTATTATTGTTAAAAAAACCTCTGTTGTTTGATTGAAAAAAACAACCTTTATGAATCAATAAATTGTATTAACTGATTTAAGAAACAACAAGATACAAAATACGTTTGTCTTCTACCGTTATTACAAAACTTTATACACATTTAATTTGTATTTAATAACTTTTCCCCAACTGTCTAGGCTACGCTGTTTTTGATTGTTTGGTTTACGGCCCTGACCCAATTCATCAAAGCTCAGAGAAAAAGTTCACTTTTCCCAAACTTTCTAGGCTACGCGTTTTTAATTGTTTAGTTTACGGGCCCGGATGTTTTTGCCTATTTATAAAAGTGTGTGAAGTTGGCAGAGCATTAGACGTTAGACATTAGACATTCAAAAAAAATATTCGAATGTCTAATTAGACGTTAGACATTCGATTAGACATTCGCTAATTTTGATTATCGAATGTCTAATTAGACATTAGACATTCAATTAGACATTCAGAAAAATCGCAAATGTTAAATATCGAATGTCTAATTCGACATTAGACATTCAATTAGACATTCGCAAATTACAAGATCTATAACCCAAATTCGTCGAAGGTCATTGTACATTCAAAAAACGAATGTCTAATTGGTCAGTTAGACATTAGACATTCGATTAGACATTCGCAAATTAAGAGATTTAGGTACCAAATTCGTCAGAGATCAATGTACATTAAAAAAACGAATGTCTAATTGGTCAGTTAGACATTAGACATTCGATTAGACATTCGCAAATTACAAGATCTATAACCCAAATTCGTCGGAGGTCATTGCACATTAAAAAAACGAATGTCTAATTGGTCAGTTAGACATTAGACATTCGATTAGACATTCGCAAATTAAGGGATTTAGGTACCAAATTCGTCGGAGGTCATTATACATGCAAAAAACGAATGTCTAATTGATCAGTTAGACATTAGACATTCGATTAGACATTCGCAAATTAAGAGATTTAGGTACCAAATTAATCAGAGATCAATGTACATTAAAAAAACGAATGTCTAATTGGTCAATTAGACATTAGACATTCGATTAGACATTCGCAAATTAAGAGATTTATGTACCAAATTCATCAGAGATCAATGTACATTAAAAAAACGAATGTCTAATTGATCAGTTAGACATTAGACATTCGATTAGACATTCGCAAATTAAGAGGTTTAGGTACGAAATTTGTCTGAGGTCATTGTACACGCAAAAAACGAATGTCTTATTGGTCAAATAACTTGAACATTTTGATAACTCGAACATATCGATATCTCGAACATACCGATGACTCGAACACATCGATATCTCGAATACATTGATAAAACGAATGTTTTTAACTTGAACATTTATTGACAAATCGAACATATCGATATCTCGAAACTTTCGATATCTCGAACTTTCCAATATCTCGAACTTTCGATATCTCGAACTTTCCGATATCTCGCTTTTTTTTGTTTTGATTTTTTGATTTTTTTTTTCTTTTCTTCTCGATATCTCGAACTTTCCAATAACTTTTCGATATCTTTAATTATTTTTTCTCGATATCTCGAACTTTATCGGAAAGTTCGAGATATCGAAATAAATATGAAGAAAAAAAAATGGTAAGTTCAAGATATCGGAAAGTTCGAGATATCGAAAACAAATATAATTTTCTTTTTCGAAATGTTCGAGATATCGGAAAGTTCGAGATATCGAAAAAAAAAAAAAAAAAAAAAAAAAAAAGATATAAATATGTTCGAACATTACGATTTCTCGATTATTTTTTTTGATATTTTTTTTTTCTCGTTATCTCAGAAATTTGCAATATCGTATTTTTGGTTTATATACTTCCGTTTTTAACTCCACTGGCTGAAAGCCAGTCGAGCTTATGTCATGGGGAATCGTCCGTCCTGCGTTCGTGCGTGCGTGAGTGCGTCCGTGCGTGAGTGCGTACTTACGAGAGTAATCTTGTTGGATAGTGTTTTTTCGTAAACCCCAGCCACCACCCTTATAAGACACTTTGATAAGTGTTTTTTTTTATACAATTGTGTTATGGGTATCTAATTAACATATTATTGCTATTTATTCCGTAAAGGAGGGATAATTACGGAATAAACCATGTGCTTGTTGGGTATACCCAACAAGAGAACATCAAAGGAAAACACCCAACAAACGCCTTTTGGACGTACGTGCGTGCATGCGTGCGTCCGTCCGTCCGTAAACGTTTTGCTTCAAACTGTTTCTCCTACCTAACCACTGGACCAATTAGGATGAAACTTCATAGGAAGTATCCTCTCAATGATCTCTCCTTAGTTCCTCAAACTGTTTGGGATCCATGCAAAATTCTGGTTTCCGAAAGAAAAAACAATGAAGACTTAAAAAATATTCTTCTCCTCCGTAGGTATCAGGCCGATTTTCAAATAATTGTGTAGTAGTGAAGACTTAAAAAATCTTCTTCTCCTCCGTAGGTATCAGGCCGATTTTCAAATAATTGTGTAGTAGTGAAGACTTAAAAAATCTTCTTCTCCTCCGTAGGTATCAGGCCGATTTTCAAATAATTGTGTAGAAATGTTGCTTGGGTGACCTTCTTTCAGATTTTTTCGAGCCAAGTTGATTGGTCGAAAACTATGGCCGCCAGAGGGCAGAGCTATTTTTGCCTTATAATATGGTTATAGTGAAAACTTAAAAAATCTTTTATATATTTATATATGACCCTCTATCAGATTCCTTCAAGCCATGTTGATTGGTAAAAAACATGGCAACCAGGGCGCGGGGCTGTTTGAAGATTTAATTGGCAGTGGAGCGATACTGGCCCTCTTGGGCCTCTTGTTGTTATCATACTTCTGATAAACACGAAGGAGAATATACTTCACCCTCTCCTTCCAAAGCTTGTGTCACACTTAATTTATAACTAGAGACATTACATGTTAATATTTAAGCACCTATGTGATGTTTTTTTTATCTAATTGATCTAGTTAGAGCAGATTTGAAACCGTGTATTGGTAAAAATTAAGAAACTTCATGTTGTATGGTAACCTTTTATTATAGGCTATGGTAGCCAGGTGAGCAATATAGGCACATCTTGGCCTTTTTGGTTATGATAAAGGGACATTTGGCCTTCTTGTTCGAAATATTTACATCCTGTCTGTTTTCACACGTTATTTAAATGTACTGAACTACATCTGCTTCCTTTAAGTCATGCTTCAAAATCATGCGCGGCGTCCTTTGATGCTCTGCATCAAAATTCGTCTTGTAAACAGTTTGTTTAACAACATCCAATATATTAATATAAGTTGTTACACTTATTTTCAGACGCCATTTATAAGACGTAACATGTAATTGAAATTGATGAACAATAAATAACTCATCTTAGTTTAAACTAAACGTGTTGAATCGGTCTATTCAAATATCATATCGTAAATATATTGGGATGTTTTAATTGTAGGAAGAAGATGGCTCTTTGTTTGTTTGTTTTTATTTACCCTGTTTTTATTTACCCTGTCCGGGTGCAATACCCTATCTCTTTCCGAAAAGACCCCTTGGTTCGTTTACGTGCCCGGTGTATAGCACCGATACACGCGAGGTTATTTTTCCTGGAAAGGACCAGTACTTGACCTCCAGTTGAGTGGGAGACGCTTAAAAGCACATCTCAAATTTCCTGAATCCGGACCGGGATTTGAACCCAAGACCTCTGGATTCACAGTCCATCGTGTTAACCACTGGACCACCCCGCCACTAAGATAGCTTTTGTTAGAATATACCTATTTATATATGTCCGAACAAAAATGGATAATGGACGAAATAAATTCACTTCGCTAATGTAAATGATTCTCGATATTACTTAGAAATACATGGTTCTAGCCCCCGTGGGTCAGTTGGTAGCGTCAACGGCCGTAACTCAATATGTTTTACAAATTCGAACCCGAGCTCGGCCACTATTATATTCCCGATGTCAATCGAAAAGTGCCTTTCACCTTTTACCAAATGGCTAAAAGTTCATATGGAAGAAAAGCATCCAGTTATTTGGGAAGATTGTCTAGAGCTATAGATAAGGATGGGTAAACCGTCCATACACCCACTTTAAAAAATCCAAACCCTTTGATATGTGTTCTCGAAAGGATCATCTCACTTTTGAAAACTTTGTGGCTCCAAACGAGCAATTTCTTCTTTTGTCACAATGTTTACAAGAGTAAGACGAGTCTGTTGAATTCCTACATCATAGGGCTTTGCGTCAAATAAGGATTTTAAAACTTGAAACTATGCACTGTATATAGAGCTGTAGCTATCACACCAGGGGAAGGATTAATTAGGAAACTACAGCGCACAAATTGGTGTATTCTTTGCACTTTTTAGGCAGGATAACTAGCAGAACTTGTCACTTTTTAATGAGAAATTATTCCTTTTCTATCGCTGTATAACATGTAAATTCAGTGTTTGGGTTTGTTATTGGTGTGTTAATTATGACCAAATAAAGGCTGGCGTCAACAAGAGTAGAAATCTAGAATTGTGCTCAGTTTTTCTATTGTTTATAGAATTTGCCTTGAATAGAGACGACTCAGCATGCCTTAACGACAGAAAACATTTGAAAACATTCTGGGAAATAAAGGAGAAATTGTAGATAGGTTTTTTCTTCTTCAACTATTGGAAGAGATAAAATCGTCGAGACCGGATTCGTAGTTTCGACCCGTGTTGTGATACATATAGTTTGTCGGCGTAACGACAGCCTCAATTGTTTAGTGGTACAGCGTCCGCCTAGGGTCCGGGAGGTTACTGGTTCGATCCCTGACAGGGTCATGCCAAATACTTTACCAATGGTAGTAATGGCTTTCCCTATTTGGCGTTCAGGGATGTAGGGTTAGCATTACGTCTGACCCTTTGGCGTTCAGGGATGTAGGGTTAGCATTACGGCTGACTCTTTGGCGTTCAGGGAGGTAGGGTTAACATTACGACTGACTCGCTGGGGCCAGGGAGGTAGGGTTAGCATTACGTCTGACCCTTTGGCGTTCAGGGAGGTAGGGTTAGCATTACGTCTGACTCGCTGGTGTTAGGGAGGTAGGGTTAACATTACGACTGACTCGCTGGGGCCAGGGAGGTAGGGTTAACATTACGACTGACTCGCTGGGCCAGAGAGGTAGGGTTAACATTACGACTGACTCGCTGGGGCCAGAGAGGTAGGGTTAACATTACGACTGACTCGCTGGGGCCAGGGAGGTAGGGTTAACATTACGGCTGACTCTTTGGCGTTCAGGGAGGTAGGGTTAACATTACGACTGACTCGCTGGGCCAGGGAGGTAGGGTTAACATTACGGCTGACTCGCTGGGGCCAGAGAGGTAGGGTTAACATTACGACTGACTCGCTGGGGCCAGAGAGGTAGGGTTAACATTACGACTGACTCGCTGGGGCCAGGGAGGTAGGGTTAACATTACGACTGACTCGCTGGGGCCAGAGAGGTAGGGTTAACATTACGACTGACTCGCTGGGGTCAGGGAGGTAGGGTTAGCATTACGGCTACCTCGCTGGGGCCAGGGAGGTAGGGTTAGCATTACGTCTGACCCTTTGGCGTTCAGGGAGGTAGGGTTAGCATTACGACTGACTCGCTGGGGCCAGGGAGGTAGGGTTAGCATTACGACTGACTCGCTGGGGCCAGGGAGGTAGGGTTAGCATTACGACTGACTCGCTGGGGCCAGGGAGGTAGGGTTAACATTACGACTGACTCGCTGGGGCCAGGGAGGTAGGGTTAACATTACGGCTGACTCTTTGGCGTTCAGGGAGGTAGGGTTAACATTACGACTGACTCGCTGGGGCCAGGGAGGTAGGGTTAGCATTACGGCTGACTCGCTGGGGCCAGGGAGGTAGGGTTAGCATTACGGCTGACTCTTTGGCGTTCAGGGAGGTAGGGTTAACATTACGACTGACTCGCTGGGGCCAGGGAGGTAGGGTTAACATTACGACTGACTCGCTGGGGCCAGGGAGGTAGGGTTAACATTACGGCTGACTCTTTGGCGTTCAGGGAGGTAGGGTTAACATTACGACTGACTCGCTGGGGCCAGGGAGGTAGGGTTAGCATTACGGCTGACTCGCTGGGGCCAGGGAGGTAGGGTTAGCATTACGGCTGACTCTTTGGCGTTCAGGGAGGTAGGGTTAACATTACGACTGACTCGCTGGGGCCAGGGAGGTAGGGTTAACATTACGACTGACTCGCTGGGGCCAGGGAGGTAGGGTTAACATTACGGCTGACTATTTGGCGTTCAGGGAGGTAGGGTTAACATTACGACTGACTCGCTGGGGCCAGGGAGGTAGGGTTAACATTACGGCTAACTCGCTGGGGTCAGGGAGGTAGGGTTAGCATTACGGCTAACTCGCTGGGGTCAGGGAGGTAGGGTTAGCATTACGACTGACTCGCTGGGGCCAGGGAGGTAGGGTTAGCATTACGGCTGACTCTTTGGCGTTCAGGGAGGTAGGGTTAACATTACGGCTGACTCGCTGGGGTCAGAGAGGTAGGGTTAACATTACGGCTGATTCGCTGGGGTCAGGGAGGTAGGGTTAACATTACGACTGACTCGCTGGGGTCAGAGAGGTAGGGTTAACATTACGACTGACTCGCTGGGGCCAGAGAGGTAGGGTTAACATTACGACTGACTCGCTGGGGCCAGGGAGGTAGGGTTAACATTACGACTGACTCGCTGGGGCCAGAGAGGTAGGGTTAACATTACGACTGACTCGCTGGGGTCAGGGAGGTAGGGTTAGCATTACGGCTACCTCGCTGGGGCCAGGGAGGTAGGGTTAGCATTACGTCTGACCCTTTGGCGTTCAGGGAGGTAGGGTTAGCATTACGTCTGACTCGCTGGCGTTCAGGGAGGTAGGGTTAACATTACGACTGACTCGCTGGGGCCAGGGAGGTAGGGTTAACATTACGACTGACTCGCTTGGGTCAGGGAGGTAGGGTTAGCATTACGACTGACTCGCTGGGGCCAGGGAGGTAGGGTTAGAATTACGACTGACTCGCTGGGGCCAGGGAGGTAGGGTTAGCATTACGACTGAATCGCTTGGGCCAGGGAGGTAGGGTTAACATTACGACTGACTCGCTGGGGCCAGGGAGGTAGGGTTAACATTACGACTGACTCGCTGGTGTTAGGGAGGTAGGGTTAACATTACGACTGACTCGCTGGGGCCAGGGAGGTAGGGTTAACATTACGACTGACTCGCTGGGGTCAGGGAGGTAGGGTTATCATTACGGCTGACTCTTTGGCGTTCAGGGAGGTAGGGTTAACATTACGACTGACTCGCTGGGGCCAGGGAGGTAGGGTTAACATTACGACTGACTCGCTTGGGTCAGGGAGGTAGGGTTAGCATTACGACTGACTCGCTGGGGCCAGGGAGGTAGGGTTAGAATTACGACTGACTCGCTGGGGCCAGGGAGGTAGGGTTAGCATTACGACTGAATCGCTTGGGCCAGGGAGGTAGGGTTAACATTACGACTGACTCGCTGGGGCCAGGGAGGTAGGGTTAACATTACGACTGACTCGCTGGTGTTAGGGAGGTAGGGTTAACATTACGACTGACTCGCTGGGGCCAGGGAGGTAGGGTTAACATTACGGCTGACTCGCTGGGGCCAGAGAGGTAGGGTTAACATTACGACTGACTCGCTGGGGCCAGAGAGGTAGGGTTAACATTACGACTGACTCGCTGGGGCCAGGGAGGTAGGGTTAACATTACGACTGACTCGCTGGGGCCAGAGAGGTAGGGTTAACATTACGACTGACTCGCTGGGGTCAGGGAGGTAGGGTTAGCATTACGGCTACCTCGCTGGGGCCAGGGAGGTAGGGTTAGCATTACGTCTGACCCTTTGGCGTTCAGGGAGGTAGGGTTAGCATTACGGCTGACTCGCTGGGGCCAGGGAGGTAGGGTTAACATTACGGCTGACTCTTTGGCGTTCAGGGAGGTAGGGTTAACATTACGACTGACTCGCTGGGGCCAGGGAGGTAGGGTTAGCATTACGGCTGATTCGCTGGGGCCAGGGAGGTAGGGTTAGCATTACGACTGAATCGCTTGGGCCAGGGAGGTAGGGTTAACATTACGACTGACTCGCTGGGGCCAGGGAGGTAGGGTTAACATTACGACTGACTCGCTGGGGTCAGGGAGATAGGGTTAACATTACGACTGACTCGCTGGGGTCAGGGAGGTAGGGTTAGCATTACGACTGACTCGCTGGGGCCAGGGAGGTAGGGTTAGCATTACGACTGAATCGCTTGGGCCAGGGAGGTAGGGTTAACATTA
The DNA here is from genome assembly GCA_031761405.1 of Serripes groenlandicus. Taxonomy (NCBI): domain Eukaryota; kingdom Metazoa; phylum Mollusca; class Bivalvia; order Cardiida; family Cardiidae; genus Serripes; species Serripes groenlandicus. Next base: position 66,203 of record JASEVX010000435.1, on the reverse strand, counting down.
CGACTGACTCGCTGGGGCCAGGGAGGTAGGGTTAACATTACGACTGACTCGCTGGGGCCAGGGAGGTAGGGTTAACATTACGACTGACTCGCTGGGGCCAGAGAGGTAGGGTTAACATTACGACTGACTCGCTGGGGTCAGGGAGGTAGGGTTAGCATTACGGCTACCTCGCTGGGGCCAGGGAGGTAGGGTTAGCATTACGTCTGACCCTTTGGCGTTCAGGGAGGTAGGGTTAGCATTACGGCTGACTCGCTGGGGTCAGAGAGGTAGGGTTAACATTACGGCTGACTCTTTGGCGTTCAGGGAGGTAGGGTTAACATTACGACTGACTCGCTGGGGCCAGGGAGGTAGGGTTAGCATTACGACTGACTCGCTGGGGCCAGGGAGGTAGGGTTAGCATTACGACTGAATCGCTTGGGCCAGGGAGGTAGGGTTAACATTACGACTGACTCGCTGGGGCCAGGGAGGTAGGGTTAACATTACGACTGACTCGCTGGGGCCAGGGAGGTAGGGTTAACATTACGACTGACTCGCTGGGGCCAGGGAGGTAGGGTTAGCATTACGACTGACTCGCTGGGGTCAGGGAGGTAGGGTTAGCATTACGGCTACCTCGCTGGGGCCAGGGAGGTAGGGTTAGCATTACGTCTGACCCTTTGGCGTTCAGGGAGGTAGGGTTAGCATTACGGCTGACTCGCTGGGGCCAGGGAGGTAGGGTTAGCATTACGTCTGACTCTTTTGCGTTCAGGGAGGTATGGTTAGCATTACGGCTGACTCGCTGGGGTCAGGGAGGTAGGGTTAGCATTACGGCTGACTCTTTGGCGTTCAGGGAGGCAGGGTTAGCATTACGGCTGACTCGCTGAGGTCAGGGAGGTAGGGTTAGCATTACGGCTGACTCTTTGGCGTTCAGGGAGGCAGGGTTAACATTACGACTGACTCGCTGGGGCCAGGGATGTAGGGTTAACATTACGGCTGACTCGCTGGGGCCAGGGAGGTAGGGTTAGCATTACGGCTGACTCTTTGGCGTTCAGGGAGGCAGGGTTAACATTACGACTGACTCGCTGGGGCCAGGGATGTAGGGTTAACATTACGACTGACTCGCTGGGGCCAGGGAGGTAGGGTTAGCATTACGTCTGACTCTTTGGCGTTCAGGGAGGTAGGGTTAACATTACGACTGACTCGCTAGGGCCAGGGAGGTAGGGTTAGCATTACGACTGAATCGCTGGGGCCAGGGAGGTAGGGTTAGCATTACGACTGAATCGCTTGGGCCAGGGATGTAGGGTTAACATTACGACTGACTCGCTGGGGCCAGGGATGTAGGGTTAGCATTACGACTGACTCGCTGGGGCCAGGGAGGTAGGGTTAGCATTACGACTGAATCGCTTGGGCCAGGGATGTAGGGTTAACATTACGACTGACTCGCTGGGGCCAGGGAGGTAGGGTTAGCATTACGTCTGACTCTTTGGCGTTCAGGGAGGTAGGGTTAACATTACGACTGACTCGCTGGGGCCAGGGAGGTAGGGTTAGCATTACGACTGAATCGCTTGGGCCAGGGAGGTAGGGTTAGCATTACGGCTGACTCGCTGGGGTCAGGGAGGTAGGGTTTGCATTACGACTGAATCGCTTGGGCCAGGGAGGTAGGGTTAGCATTACGGCTGACTCGCTGGGGCCAGGGAGGTAGGGCTAGCATTACGGCTGACTGGCTGGGGTCAGGGAGGTAGGGTTTGCAATACGGCTGACTCTTTTGCGTTCAGGGATGTAGGGTTATCATTACGGCTGACTCGCTGGGGTCAGGGAGGTAGGGTTAGCATTACGGCTAACTCGCTGGGGTCAAGGAGGTAGGGTTAGCATAACGGCTGATTCGCTGGGGTCTGGGAGGTATGGTTAGCATTACGGTTGATTCACTGGGATCAGGGAGGTATGGTTAGCATAACGGCTGATTTGCTGGGGTCAGGGAGGTAGGGTTAGCATAACGGCTGATTTGCTGAGGTCAGGGAGGTATGGTTAGCATTACGGTTGATTCACTGGGGTCAGGGAGGTAGGGTTAGCATTACGGCTAACTCGCTGGGGTCAGGGAGGTAGGGTTAGCATTACGGCTGATTCGCTGGGGTCAGGGAGGTAGGGTTAGCATTACGGCTGATTCGCTGGGTTCAGGGAGATAGGGTTAGCATTACGGCTGATTCGCTTGGGTCAGGGAGGTAGGGTTAGCATTACGGCTGATTCGCTGGGGTCAGGGAGGTAGGGTTAGCATTACGGCTAACTCGCTGGGGTCAGGGAGGTAGGGCTAGCATTACGGCTGATTCGCTGGGGTCAGGGAGGTAGGGTTAGCATTACGGCTGATTCGCTGGGTTCAGGGAGATAGGGTTAGCATTACGGCTGATTCGCTGGGGTCAGGGAGGTAGGGTTAGCATTACGGCTGATTCGCTGGGGTCAGGGAGGTAGGGTTAGCATTACGGCTAACTCGCTGGGGTCAGGGAGGTAGGGTTAGCATTACGGCTGATTCGCTGGGGTCAGGGAGGTAGGGTTATCATTACGGCTGACTCGCTGGGGTCAGGGAGGTAGGGTTATCATTACGGCTGACTCGCTGGGGTCAGGGAGGTAGGGTTATCATTACGGCTGACTCTTTGGCGTTCAGGGAGGTAGGGTTAACATTACGACTGACTCGCTGGGGTCAGGGAGGTAGGGTTAGCATTACGGCTGATTCGCTGGGGTCAGGGAGGTAGGGTTAGCATTACGGCTGATTCGCTGGGGTCAGGGAGGTAGGGTTAGCATTACGACTGACTCGCTGGGGTCAGAGAGGTAGGGTTAGCATTACGGCTGACTCTTTGGCGTTCAGGGAGGTAGGGTTAACATTACGACTGACTCGCTGGTGTTAGGGAGGTAGGGTTAGCATTACGGCTGATTCGCTGGGGTCAGGGAGGTAGGGTTAGCATTACGACCGACTCGCTGGGGCCAGGGAGGTAGGGTTAGCATTACGACTGACTCTTTGGCGTTCAGGGAGGTAGGGTTAGCATTACGGCTGACTCGCTGGTGTTAGGGCAAATGGACCATTAATATTGATAACGTACCCAGGAAACGCCGTGATATAACTAAAAACTGTTTATAGCGACAGCGGCGTTATACGCCATACAAACAAACAAATCGTCTTACGATGGGGCTATCTCAGTGTGATGAAGTAATTGAAATGAATATGAATAGAGCATTCACCTCAAGAATGGGAGACCATAGTCCAATGCCCGGTTGGGTCATACAAAAAGCTTTACAGATGGTAGCAGATGCTTCCTTCATTGATTAGCTTCGGGTACTTTGAACAGTGCGGCATGAATTTTATTTCAATTAAATGATGGTGCTTTTACCTACGAACCACTTTACATAGTGTTTGTTGCATTATCGATAAGGATGTTCGTTCCACGAATGTTGTAATTGCATACGTAAGCGAGTGTGGTTTAACCACTGATGCTGGACAGAGCAGACGTCCTTAAGGGCGTGAAAGATTAATTATTCGCATTGCGTGTAAGACAGGGTATGCAACAATGTCGAATTAAACGTGTGTTATATTCTGTTTCTGTCTCTGTAGCAGAAAATGCAAATCAAACGATCACTCAATTCAATCTTATGCAAATCATCAGGGTATACTAGTTTCGAAGTGTCTGATGTAAGCCAGATATATATTTATAATGTGTATGTGTATCCCTGGTCACGGTAAAAGTTTGACATTTTGGGACTTTACTGCGAGACTACGGTGTTCCGTTAGGGCCATCGTTGTTTCGCGGTTTCGACAGTACGAAAGCGAGATTGCGATATTAATATCGCACTTTCGCTTCGCACTTTCGCGATCTCGCATCGTGTTTTCGTGCTTTCGACCCAGTCAGTGTATGGTTGAAAGTACGAACACACGATGCGAAAGTGCGGAAACGCGATGCGAGATTGCGCTATTAATATCGACCTAGGATCGAACGTGAGAAAACACGATGCGAAGGCGCGAAAACACGATGAGAGATTGCGATATTAATATCGCACTTTCGCATCGCACTTTCGCGATTTTGCATCGTGTTTTCGTGCTTTCGCATCGTGTCTTCGCACTTCCGCATCGTGTTTTCGTACTTTCGACCCTAGGTTGAAACCGCGAAACAACGATGGCCCTAACGGAACACCATATCAGACAAATGAACGGGTTTTATTTGTTTGCAAATTAGACATAATTTGCTTGTATTTATTTATATTCGTGACGAGTTTCTTGTTCTAAATCCATACGGTTGAGACCATGATAACAAAACTCCCTGGTAAACATCAAATACTTTACAATTGATATTAAGTGAGTTCACGTCTTTTTGCTGAAGATTGTAGGGTTAGCATAACGACTGATTCGTTGCTGTCAGGTTTAATTGACCACATGTACGGGTACCTTACCCAGAAACCGCCGTGATTTTATTGACCATTTGTACTGGTACCCTACCCGGAAAACGCATTGATTTTATTGAACATTTGCACTGGTACCTTACCCAGAAAACGCCGTGATTTAACTGAACATTTGTACTGGTACCTTACCCAAGAAACGCCGTGATTTAACTGAACAATTGTACTGGTATACCTACACCTAGAAAACGCCGTGATATAACTGAACATTTGTACTGGTACCTTGCCCAAAAAAACACCATGATTTAACTGAACATTTGTACTGGTACCTTACCCAGAATATGCCGTGATTTAACTGAACATTTGTACTGGTACCTTACCCAAAAGACACCGTGATTTAACGAAACATTTGTACTGGTACCTTACCCAGAACATGCCGTGATATAACTGAACAATTGTAGTGGTACCTTGCCCAATAAAACACCGTGATTTAACTGAACATTTGTACTGGTACCTTACCCAGAATATGCCGTGATTTAACTGAACATTTGTACTGGTCCTTACCCAAAAGACACCGTGATTTAACGAACCATTTGTGCTAGGTACCTTACCCAGAATATGCCGTGATCTAACTGAACATTTGTACTGGTATCCTACCCAGAAAACGCCATGATTTAACGGAACATTTGTACTGGTACCTTACCCAACAAAAGACACCGTGATTTAACGGAATATTTGTACTTGTACCTTACCCAGAATATGCCGTGATTTAACTGAACATTTGTACTGGTATCCTACTCAGAAAACGCCGTGATTTAACTGAACATTTGTACTGGTACATTACCCAAAAGACATCGTGATTTAACTGAACCTTTGTACTGGTACCTTGCCCATAAAACGACGTGTTTTAACTGAACATTTGTACTGGTACCCTACCTAGAAAACGCCGTGATTTAACTGAACATTTGTACTGGTACCTTAACCAGAAAACACAGTGATTTAACTGAACATTTGAACTGGTACCTTACCAAGAAAACGCCGTGATTGAATTGACCATTTGTACTGATACCTTACCAAGAAAACGCCGTGATTTAACTGAACATTTGAAGTGGTACCTTACCAAAAAAAAAACGTAATTGAATTGAACATTTGCACTGATACCTTACCAAGAAAACGCCGTGATTTAACTGAACATTTGTACTGGTACCTTATCAAGAAAACGCCGTGATTTAACTGAACATTTGAACTGGTACCTTACCAATAAAACGCCGTGATTGAATTGACCATTTGTACTGATACCTTACCAAGAAAACGCCGTGATTTAACTGAACATTTGAACTGGTACCTTACCAATAAAACGCCGTGATTAAATTTACCATTTGTACTGATACCTTACCAAGAAAACGCCGTGATTGAATTGACCAGTTTTACTGATACCTTACCAAAAAAACGCCGTGATTTAACTGAACATTTGAACTGGTACCTTACCAATAAAACGCCGTGATTGAATTGACCATTTGTACTGATACCTTACCAAGAAAACGCCGTGATTGAATTGACCATTTGTACTGGTACCTTACCAATGAAACGCCGTGATTGAATTGAACATTTGTACTGATACCTTACCAAGAAAACGCCGTTATTGAATTGACCATTTGTACTGATACCTTACCAAGAAAACGCCGTGATTGAATTGACCATTTGTACTGATATTTAACCAAGAAAACGCCGTGATTTAACAGAACATTTGTATTGGTACCTTACCATGAAAACGCCGTGATTTAACTGAACATTGTAACTGGTACCTTACCAAGAAAACGCCGTGATTGAATTGACCATTTGTACTGATACCTTACCAAGAAAACGCCGTGATTGAATTGACCATTTGTACTGGTTCCTTACCAATGAAACGCCGTGATTGAATTGAACATTTGTACTGATACCTTACCAAGAAAACGCCGTTATTGAATTGACCATTTGTACTGATACCTTACCAAGAAAACGCCGTGATTGAATTGACCATTTGTACTGATATTTAACCAAGAAAACGCCGTGATTTAACAGAACATTTGTATTGGTACCTTACCATGAAAACGCCGTGATTTAACTGAACATTGTAACTGGTACCTTACCAAGAAAACGCCGTGATTGAATTGACCATTTGTACTGGTACCTTACCAAGAAAACGCCGTGATTGAATTGACCATTTGTACTGATACTTTACCATGAAAACGCCGTGATTGAATTGACCATTTGTACTGATACCTTACCAAGAAAACGCCGTGATTGAATTGACCATTTGTACTGATACCTTACCCAGAAAACACCGTGATTGAATTGACTATTTGTACTGATACCTTACCATGAAAACGCCGTGATTGAATTGACCATTTGTACTGATACCTTACCAAGAAAACGCCGTGATTGAATTGACCATTTGTACTGATATTTTACCAAGACAACGCCGTGATTTAACAGAACATTTGTACTGGTACCTTACCATGAAAACGCCGTGATTTAACTGAACATTTTAACTGGTACCTTACCAAGAAAACGCCGTGATTGAATTGACCATTTGTACTGATACCTTACCAAGACAACGCCTTGATTGATTGAATTGACCATTTGTACTGGTACCTTACCATGAAAACGCCGTGATTGAATTGACCATTTGTACTGATACCTTACCAAGAAAACGCCGTGATTGAATTGACCATTTGTACTGATACCTTACCAAGAAAACGCCGTGATTGAATTGACCATTTGTACTGATACCTTACCCAGAAAACGCCGTGATTGAATTGACCATTTGTACTGATACCTTACCCAAAAACGCCGTGATTGAATTGACCATTTGTACTGATTGAATTGACCATTTGTACTGATTGAATTGACCATTTGTACTGATTGAATTGACCATTTGTACTGATTGAATTGGCCATTTGTACTGATTGAATTGACCATTTGTACTGATTGAATTGACCAGTTGTACTGATTAAATTGACCAGTTGTACTGATTAAATTGACCAGTTGTACTGATTGAATTAACCAGTTATACTGATTGAATTGAACATTTGTACTGATTGAATTGAACATTTGTACTGATTGAATTGAACATTTGTACTGATTGAACTGAACATTTGTACTGTTTGAACTGAACATTTGTACTGATTGAATTAAACATTTGTACTGATTGAACTGAACATTTGTACTGATACCTTATCCAGAAAACGCCGTGATTTAACTGAACATTTGTAATGATACCTTACCAAGAAAACGCCGTGATTTAACTGAACATTTGTACTGATACCTTATCCAGAAAACGCCGTGATTTAACTGAACATTTGTACTGATACCTTACCAAGAAAACGCCGTGATTTAACTGAACATTTGTACTGATACCTTACCAAGAAAACGCCGTGATTTAGAGCGCCGTTAAACACCATATAAACAAAGCCTTAAATTAAATCATATCATTGACATGTTGTTCTAATTTTGATTGTTTATATTTAGCTTAAATATCAATTGTAAAATATGTTATTAAACAATGTGTACACATATACTTATCGTAAATGTATTTAATTAGCACTGTATGTTGCTCACGCAGCTGCTTATACAATTGTAAGGGGTTCGGTTTTCCAAAATGGAATGCATTTGCCTAAATTATCTTCGGGTTCTTTTGTAATGATATCCTCTGTTTCTACTGTCATGTTAGCTGGGGATGTTTTTATCAATGTTTGGACATTCGTTGCCTTTACCTTCTCTATAAGTTCTGTATAAAGGTAATGCAATGAAATAACTGTTATACATGATATGTTCACTCGAAGCAAAACCTGACATGAGTATGTCCTTTTAACCCTTTCCTTCATATAGACTCTTTCTGACGCCTCTGCAGCAGATGGCTTTTTGAAAACATAGTGACAAAACGAGCAATTTCTCCTTTTGCCACAATGTTTTCCACTTTTAGTCATAGGTTATCCATTCAATTATGGAGATTTTACTATTTGTTGACAAAATATGTTCAAAGTCGTCTGCTGTATATTTGTCGTATGAGGGAAAGGGTTAAAATAACGTTTCATAATTTCTGATGGCTACGAGTAAAACAAACAATGGACTCGCGATAATTAGAACATACCGCTACCAAATCGTACCAAATCCTTTAATTATGTTATTTTACGCAATTCTAATGTGTGTTTTGTTTTGTTCACAGACTGTATGGCTAACTAAGGAAGAACAGATTCGGTTACACAATGAGAAATTTGATGAGTGTTTACAACAGATACATGCTTCTAGCCAGTTAAACCTAACAGGTAAGTGATTATCACATTTGAATGGCGCGTTTACAATGGACTGTTCAACAATTGATGGCACTATAAGCACGAAAGAAAACACCCATTTGCATTTGTATTGTATGGATAATTGATAGTGTAGGGTAAATACTATACATATAGGATCAGACATGAGTTGTCATTTCATATAAAGTGTTATTAAACGAGCTTAATAACAAAAATATTGGCCGAGTTTAATGAAACTTTCTGAAATGACAAAGAATGTCAGATTCTTTTTATTTCATGACGAAACACAACAAGAAAATCTGTTAATAGTCTCAACATGTTATACTTAATAAACTGGTAACTAATCATACACAAAACTATTTTATGACCGATAATGGTCCCGTTACCTCGTCCATCTATCGTGACGCTTGTGTGTACAGCCATTATGTAAACATTTGCGGATGAATACAAAAATAGTGATTCGGTCATAGTATAGTACACGTGTGACATATAAAGAAATACGTTATGGGTATATTAGATCGGATACAAGCATTGTCATGTGATAAAATCATATATTACTTGTTTAGGCTGACAAGTATAACACATTCTTTAGACAAACCTTCGTAATATGTGGATGCATTTCCAATCTGAAACACCATGCTTTGCAATCATGTTCACCTTCGAAACAAATATTTGTACGATAAGGACATTATGTTTTTAGATCAAAGCTAGTGTACCAGTCCCTTTAAGCCTCGGTAAAAATAAAATCCACGATAGTTTTGTAGAACGAAATATAATTGTTTGACTTTAGTAGTTAAATTGTTTGAAACATGAACAATGTTATGGAAGTACAGAAATGACATTTTAGATACTTTAACGATCGGGACAGTCAGAGAATGCAGAAAATCCCGTCAGTACGTTGCAGGTCTTGTGTACGACAGTTGTAGGACAAACCTGCGACCGTCGTGACATGTCGTGTCTCTTTATCAGGTAAACATGTCGTGAGACCGGCGAGATATACTCGTGTGAATGTTGTGCGACTGTCTGGCCTTGCGATATTCGAGCGACATTGTGCGAAATTCGTGCAACATTCGTGCGACAATCGTGTCTAATAAACTGACCTTTTGGATCCACGACACACCATTTTTCGTTTGAATTTCGCGTGAATGTCGTACGATTTTCGTTCACAATTAGCACGACACAAGTAAGGAAAAACGTCAATAAATCTGTCGTGACACACAATAGGGTTGCCTGAATTTCGAATCACGACAGGTTTTCCGTCACAAGACACCACTTGTTGTCCTGTGACTGTCGTACAACATAGCAAGAGAGTCCACGGAATCCAGCAAATGTTCGTCGTAATAAAGCTGTTGAGTCTGTCGGGGCTCCATTGCGACTGAGTCTTAAATAAGATTTCCGTTACATCTGGTTGAAAATACTGTTGGTCATGGTTCGTCTTGAAACATTTTGTAAAAGACCTTAGTAGAAAATCCATTTTCCTCAGTGTGTTAAGCCTTACAAATCTGCAGACGAATTCTTACGGATCTGGTGGATCTGCAGCAGACGACAATTTTTCTCAATGCTGATAACTCAATCATGTATAGAGATGGTCCATACTAATGATCAGTTTTTTTTGTTTAAATTGTCTGATGCACATTTGTTGCATGTTTGAAAAAGTTCGCAATACAGCATGAAAACAGGCATTTCCGATGAACTATCTAAAACGATAATTTGTTACGGTTTACTCTGTCTTTTTGTATGTAATTTGTTAGTTATAAATACAAACTAATCGTACATTTAGATTAAAACTGAGATACTTTTCTTGATAACCGATACTACTTCTCAAGAATATATCACGTTTGCAGTATGGAATTGCCTGCCCCTACCATTGCATTTTAGGTTCAGGCATAAACTAAAGTTGGCAGTGCCCTTTGGACATGTTGCAGCCGAGACATTCGTTTTTGAGGACCGACCAGCTATCAAATTCCGAGCGTAGTGTACTTCATTATTTATATATTGAAACCCCACACCAAGTTGTAATATATCTATAGGTGCTACCTATTTACGAAAAAACACTTAAAATTAAACAGCATAATTTGGCAATTACAGTTGATTTTTAAAAGTATTTGACTAGACGGGGGTCATTGGGTAATTTCTTCTTTTTACCCCTTTTCTGATGTCACCTGGCGACTACCTTTTAAAACCGGTCTGAAAGGCTGGTACAAATATTGTAGGGGGTCACATTTCTGTTTAATTCTATCCCTAAAACAGACGATTATTCCAGCCCTTTTCTGATGCCACTTGGTGACTACCCTTTTCACCCAATCAATATGTCTTGAACCATTTTGTAGAGGGTCACCCATAGAACATCTTGGAATTCGAAGAAGCGGTTTCACAGGAGAACAATTTTTAAAGTTTTGCAATTTCCACCCCATTCTGAAACCGCAGCAAACCAATTTATAGGTATAAAATAAATTGTTGAACAATTTTTAATGAGGGTCACCAAAGTAACATTCATGTCAAGTTTGGTTAATATCGCATCAGCAGTTTCAGAGAATATTTGACCGTTTGACGTACGCCGTACAGTGAGTGATCACAATGGAACACCTTGAGCCTTTGGTTTGAAATTGATCTTTAAACAAGAGGGCCATTATGGCCCTAGATCGCTCCCCTGAATGATTTCTAATGCAAAACACATCAAGACAATTATTCTGACAAAGATTTAAAATGCAACCTCCAGTGTTAACAAGATGTTCCTGTATTTGGCCTCTTGACCTATGTTTTGTTTTACCTGATATGACCCATATTCGAACATGGACTAGATATCATCCAAGACAATCCTTCTGACAAAGTTTCAACTTGCTCATAGTAGAAATGCGGCCTCCAGAGTTTTAACAACTTTTTCCTTCAATTTGGCCTAGTGACCTAGTTTTTGATCAGGCATGACTCATATTCGACCTTGACCTAGATATTATTCAGAGAAACATTCTGACAAAATTTGAAGATGCTGAAGCAAAATTCGGCTTCTACGGTGTTAACTCGATTTTCCTTCAATTTGTCCTAGTGACCTAGTTTTTAAAAAAGACAGGACCAATATTTGAAATAGGGACTACATATCATCAAGACAAACATCTGAAAAGGTTTGAACATGCTGCAGCATCCAGAGTGTTAACACGATTTCCTTTCAATTTGGCCTAGTGACCTAGTTTCTGACCCAATATGACCCATATTCTAACTTGTCCAAGATCTGATAGAGATAAATGATCTGATATACGTCTATGAAGATCTGATGCAAAACGTAGCCTGTAGAGTGTTAACAAGGCAATTGTTGACGACGGACAGGCGCAGGACAAAATGTGATCACAATTGCTCACATTGAGCACTTTGTGCACAAGTGAGCTGAAAAGTAAAAGTGTAACATTAAAGCTCAAATCTTAACTTTAATTGTTGTAGATATTGTGAAAGAAAATATTTTACACACAAAGCTTTGAAAAATAATCTAATATATATGATAAAATGGCATATGAGAAGCATTTATTAACCCATTTTCACATACAAGGAATTTGAAGGTGATTACTAAAATCTTAGTTGGAAAATAAAAAATATTCATAATGAGAAATGTATGTGTTCATTTCATTGGACACATCAGAAGTAGTCTGTAAGTGGTTAAGGATTAATCCTTTTCGACATGTAGATGCTTTCTGCCACCTCTGCATAAGAACATTTTTGAAAAACATTGTGACAAAAGGACATATTGTTCATGATGAACAATTTTCCCCTTTATCACAATTTGTTTACTCTATCAAATAATTACACTTTCCTATTAATACATTTTCCAAAATAAAACCAAAATGTTTTCAAAGTGGTTTGCTGCAGATTTGTTCCAGGTTGGAAAGGGTTAAGTAAAGAGAAAGTACTATATATGGTATATATGTACATGTATAATTAATAAGAGGACCATAATGGTCCTATATTGCTCACCTGATTTAATCAAACTTAAAAAGTTTTCAGTGTTTTTTCCCCTATATGAGTTTATGAAAAACAAGTGACCCCCAGCGAGGGCTCATTTTTGACCCCAGTGCTATATTTGAACGATCTTGGTAGAGGTCCACTAGATGATGCTACATACCAAATATCTTTTAGACAAGAACATTTTTAAAGTTTTTTCCCTATCTATGTAAAACAAGTGACCAGAGGGAGGGGTCATTTTTTACCCCATGGCTATAATTTGAACAATCTTGGTAGAGGTCCACTAGATGATGCTACATACCAAATATCACAGGCCAGGGCCCTCTACTTTTAGACAAGAAGATTTTTAAAGTTTTTCCCCTAAATGAGTCTATGTAAAACAAGTGACCCCCGGAGAGAGGTCATTTTTGACACCAGGGCTATTATTTGAACAGGCTTGGTAGAGGTTCACTAGATGATGCTACATACCAAATATCTTTTAGACAAGAAGACTTTTTAAGTTTTTTCCCTATATGAGTCTATGTAAAACAAGTGACCCCAGGGCTATAATTTGAACAATCTAGGTAGAAGTCCACTAGATGTAATGATGCTACATACCAAATATCAAAAGCATGGGCCTTCTAGTTTGAGACAAGAAGATTTTTAAAGTTTTTCCCCGATCTATGTCAAACAAGTGACCCCCGGAGAGGTCATTTTTGACCCCAGGGCTATTATTTGAACAATCTTGGTAGAGGTCTACTTGATGATGCTACATACCAAATATCAAAGGCCTGGGGCCTCTACTTTTAGACAAGAAGATTTGTTAAGTTTTTTCTCTATATGAGTCTATGTAAAACAATAGACCCCAGAGGAGGGGTCATTTTGAACCCAGGGCTATAATTTGAACCATCTTGGTAGAAGTCCACTAGATGATGCTACATACTTAATATCAAAGGCCTGGGCCCTCTACTTTTAGACAAGAAGATTTTTTAAGTTTTTCCCCTTTATGAGTCTATGTAAAACAAGTGACCCCTGGGATGGGGTCATTTTTTACCCCAGGGCTATTATTTGAACAATCTTAGTAGAGGTCCACTAGATGATGCTACATACCACATATCAAAGGCCTGGGCCCTCTACTCTTAGACAAGAAGATTTTTTAAGTTTTGGTTAATTTCCCCTTTTTTTGTAGCCGTGGCAACCAAAGTTCTGCATGGAATAGAATTCTTTGAACAAGTTTGAAAGAGATCCACCCAAGGAACATTCCTGTAATATTATTTTGAATTTGGTTAATTGGTTTAGGAGGAGAAGTCGTTTGTAGGAAAACGTAAACGGACGGACAACGGACGGTGAGCGATCACAAAAGCTCACCTTGCACTTCATGCATAGGTGGGCTAAAAATACTGAAAATCTCAATGAATTTAATAGAGATGAAAACATTGTGGCAAAAGGAGAAATTGCCAATTTTGAGCAATTTCTCCATTTGCAATAATGTTTTCAAAATTTGTCTGCTGCAGAGGCGTCAGAAAGCATCTACATGTAGAAAATGTTTAACCCTTTACCACTAACAGACTACTTCTGACGTAGCGTCTGTATGTGGGAAAGGATAACTAAGAAAGAATCTAAAAATAATTTACATGTACAAAATTTACTTTAAGGTAACAGGTTAAATTAAAATGCTCAAAACTTGTAATGCTTGGCTGTGGAAGAGTAGCAGACAACTTCTTGAATAATTGTAGTGAAGGAGAAATTTCTCCTATTAGAAAAAATTCTTCCATCCTTAAAAAGTTTTCTATGGACAGATATTATATTAGGAGATGCATTCCAATTTTTTCTCGAAAATTGTTGGAAAAGGAGAACATGCTGATAATGATGAATTTCTTCCTTTCCAAAAATATTTTCTTTTCAGGAATAACATCAAACTATCATTTGTCACAATATAAAATGTTTTTTCCCAAAGCTATATGTTCAAGCATGTATAAGTGTTTAACCCTGTTGCACATGCAGATGACTTAAAATGATGACGTTATAACTTTAAATAACATTGTTGTAAATTCAGAAAATCCTGACAAGTTATTTCTCTTTTTGTCATAATGTTTTCTATTGTATACAATTATTACATGGCCTTTGATAGATGTTGCACAGGTTTTTGCAGAGTTGGTTTCAAAAAGGTCTGCTGTAGTCTGATTTATGTGAGAAAATGCTAAATATGCTACAATTCTTTTAAGAATTTGCTTATTTTTCAGTTTATTTGCTTCATGTGTTAAATTAATGATAACAGCTATGATTGGATTTATTTCATATGATTATGAGTCAATGAATAAAAAACGAAACACTTTCAGTGTTAATCAGAATTATCTTATCTAAAGTGTCGTCTTCAATCATTGATTCTCTAAATACTGCTGTCCTTAAAAGAATAGTATTTATTCTTTTCAATGACTATTATGCCAAGCTCTGTTTTCAGAGTTTTTTAATCACAAATTTACCAGCACTACATGAATATGCTCCGACAGTAGCTGTCAGATCCATCAAGTTTCTATTGTCTCTGCTTATGAAAGTTGTTTCCTTCCCTTCATGAAATCTAGAATGTTAGCACAAAAATCACCGGCTATAGTAAAACAACTCACAGCCATGATTTTATCACCCAGCAAAAACTAATTTAGAAATTTCTGAATTCTTAGTAATGTGTATATAAGTGGTCACTAAACGAGGTCCAATGTAGCCTGTGTAGGACAGGTTTGACTCATTATCGCATTCCATGATGGGAATTAACGCCTCTTCATCTTTTTCTGTATCGAGCTGTACAGGGACATTGAGTTCAATTGCCCGTCTTACAAGAGGTCTTCTTGCTGGTGTTGTCTACTATTTAAAATAACCCATATCAGGGACAGGAAATTGGTTTTTCTTGCTTGGTCGAACACAAATTAAGTGGCCTGAATATACCTGAAATTTAAATAAAAAACATAGCTAGAAACAAATGTTTGTCATTTTGGCACAAGTATAATAAGTTTCTTGTGTGATTACACAATGTTGAATCATATCTTACATAATCAGAAAATTATTAATATCTAACCAATTGAAATACCACACTCATGCGATTACATGTGAAGTTGGGAACAATTCACAAGCCCCTTGATGGATTTTAATACATAAAGAATGTGACATGAGAGAAATTGTTGATTTACCCATCATATACTCAATTGTTGAAAATAAGTTTCAAATGTAAATAGATATATTACTAATAGACAATTTATAAAAAAGCTTGACGATAACACGGGTCTCCATCTCTCAATACTCCCTCGCAATAGCAATACACCAGTATTTACACTAGGATTTTGTTAACTGGATCAACCAGTTTAATAATAGCTTTTAATAGCACATGACCTAGTGTTCGATTAGTTAGTTTAATATGAATACAGCCATGGTCTTTGTCTACAAATACTTTTCATTTGGTTTTTGCTTCTTAATACATGTACTGCTGTAGACTCACGCGCTAGCTAATTTAGCTATTTTGAACAATTGGATAGCGGAATCTAGATTACTACCGCCTGTTCACGGACATTGACAAGGTACTTACTCGATGTTTTAATAAGCTTCTGGTGCATTTACCTTAAAATTTTACGAAGGCTTTAACCGTTTCCCTCATGTAGATGCTTTCTGACGCCTCTGAAGCAGACAACTTTTGAAATCATAGTGGCAAATGGAGAAATTGCTCATGATTCCATTTGTCACAATGATTTAAACTCTATTCAATATTCATACTATCATTTTGAGATTTTCCATCTTTCGGAATTGATAACTTGAAAGTCGTCTTCTGCAACTTTATTGTATGTGGGAAAGGGTAAATTATAAACAAAATACACAGCAGGCTGGGTATGCATTGTGAGCAATGACCATATATGCATGTATCTGATTCTGAAAAATCTCAAGGCTTTAGTTTATGGATATTTAAACCAGTACTAACCAGAATTATTTTTTCCTTTTTGTTGTCGACTTGTTTATACAAATGGATCCAATTAAACAAAGGGACACAACTTTGGTTAACTATAACAAGTCGGATTCGCTACACTGTATATTTGCCACAGTACCACGATTTAATTAAAATGTATCCCACTATATCTTACTGCATAATTCCCAACTGTAATGTAAATATAGTGTAGTCCAGGTTGTAAAAATAATCAGATGGTTGAAAATGAGAATGTGTTTGAATATTTGTCAGTTCGAAGAATTTGTTGTCCGACAGTCATGATTGAAGATTTTCGCGAAGACTGCCGACATCTCTACAATATAATGTTAGGCCTACTTACCAACACTTTAGACGATACATTGGAGTTGTTTCTATTTAAATATTTAACCAGATACGTCTCAAGTCGTCATTATTCGGGATACAGTAAAATGTAACGCTTCAAACGGCAATTTTTCGTTGTGTCTGTAAAGCGCTTTACTGTAAATGACGTGCGTCTAGATCACGGTACTAGTCGACTATTTTGACAAACTGGAACAAAATATTTCATTCTCATTTCCACGCATTTTTCGCTTTTTCTTAAAATTGTTAGTTCACACGAAATTACGCAGTTCTTTTATTACCTTAAACATCGATTTAGAATTAATAATGATAGACTAGACGACAATATTTTTCAAACTGTGTTTATACGTCGGACCGGCCGCATTTTAAACATATCCAAAATGGCGGCCCCCATTGAAGGAAGCTATAAACTATAATCGATAATTATCCTTCCTAAGTATATAGTACTATAATATGAAAAAGGCAAAGCCTCATCACGAGCACAGCGTCTATAATGGGTCTAACCTGTAGGTATGTGACTACCATGATAAAGGAATCTGTTTCAAGCTGTCAGAACTGAGACCACTGTTGTACACTATTCCTACTTTATCTCTTGGTACAAAGTCAAATCTTCAACAATTTTAACATTCAATTCACCACATGAACATAATCAATATAGAAAGGTAAAAAAAGATAGTGAAAACAAGTTTTTCCTTCAATTAGGCTTAGTGACATAGTTTCTGGGTTAAAAGCAATGTTCAAAACATCTATTCTGCCAAAGTTTCAACATGCTAACATTAAAAGAACAGCTGTCAGAGTGCTAACAAGATTTTCCTTTAATTTGGTCTAGTGACCTTATGTTTGACCCAACTTGACCAATATTTGAACTTGGTCTAGATATCAATAATCATCAGGCGAACATTCTGACAAAGTTTCAAGATGCTGAATCACACCTTGAGGTCAAGCTGTTTACAAGATGTTTCTCAAATGTTTTTCTTTGGACCTCATTGTTGTTTTTATCCAACATGACCTATATTTTAGTCTAGATTTCACCAAAACACCAATTCTGACAAAATTTCAACATGTTAAAATAAAAAATGCAGCATTCAAAATGTCTGAGTGTTAACAAAACGTTACTTCATTTTGGTCTAGTGACCTAGTTTTTGACCCACCATGACCCTTATTCTTACTAGGTCTAGATATTGTCAAGACAAACATTCTGACAAAGCCTCAAGCTGCTCAAAGCAAAGTGTGGTTTCTAGACTAACAAGATTTTCCTTCAATTTGGTGGAGTAACTTAGTTTATGACCCAACATGACCTAGTTTATGACCGAATATATTTAAACTTAGCCTAGATATCATCAAAAAAGTTATTCTAAAAACATTTCAACATGCTTAAGTTTAAAATAAGGCATCCTGAGTGTTTTCAATATGTTCCTTTAAATTGACATTGAAACCTAGTTTTTCACCTCACAAGACCCAGTCTATAACTTGGCCAAGATTTGATGGAGATGATTTTCTGATAAACTTTCATTCATATATATTGGATGTTGTAAAATGTTGCCTGTAGATTGTTCACAAGGCAATTGTTGATGGCCTGTGACCGAAGGAAATCAGACAAAACCTGATCATAAAAAACACAAACTGTGCAATAAAAAAACAGGACTTCCTTTATATACTACATTTAATTAGATAAAACAAGCTTGATATGATTTTGATAAACGTATCCATTAATAAAGATTACCTTGTACGAATCCATTAGTAATATATGTAATCAGCTGAAGTTCCTCTCCTGTCCTGTCATAACAGCTGTAATTCCATCAGTAAATGGGTTTCTCTCAATATATTCCCTTGTTTGATGATGATGCAGGAAGTTATATCCCACAGTCAAAGATGCATGCAATTTTCATTGTTTTGACGGGCACCAATGACCAACGGGTATATCACTAACTGCCTATATGAACTTCCTCTCCCATTATCGCCATAACAGCTGTGATTCCATGAGTGTACAGGTTGATCTCAATCCATTTACTGTTTCGATGTGTATGCAGGAAAGAATATTACCCCACAGTCAAAGATGCATGATATTTTCATTGTATAGACAGGTACCAATGACCAAGGGGTATATCACTAACTGCTTATATGAATTTCCTCTCGAGTGATCGCCATCAGAACTGTTATTCCATGATTGTATGTTCTAAATCTATTCTGTTTTAAAATAAAAATTGATGCAGATTATGATTGACTGCTGTTATAATAAATGACATCAGACAATAACTGCAAATAAAAGTGGCTTTATATAAAATAAAATGATAAATTAAAGAATGAGATTACAAACACTATTTATACCCTTTTCCTTTTAAATAGCCTAATATTTAAAAAATAGACCAAAATTGAAAACAATATACATGTTTATTAGTTATGTCAAAAAGCCAAGCTTTGGGTTCTGTAACCAGTTTTGTTTTAGACCAGTTTGTACCTCTGTGCAGTCTTATCTGGATTATGCCTTTAAACCAGTGACTTTAAACTTATCTTTTTTACATCAATTGTGAAACAAGCTTTAATCTTATATTAATCACGCTCAATTTTCTGGAGATACAACCAGTTCTCGCCCAATTTGTGCGGAAAATCCCAATCTTCACTGAATTCTGATTCAGATATTTGGGGCATTTTTTTAAGAATTAGGTAGACTTTGAGTATTTTGGTATTTTTATACATTTTTCATTTGAGTATATTTGGGCAAAGATGCTTCTATAATTTTTTGAAAAGTGGCCAATTCCCCACTTGTGTTCAGAAAAAGTAGCCATTGAGGGGTTTATACAGATATTATTGACAATCAAAGATAAATCAACATTTTAATTGACATATGATTATTATAATTACTGATGATACAGATGTAACTTAGTTACATTTGCGTTTATCTTATGAAGATGACATTTGACCTTACAGCATAATATTATGATGTTTGAAAGCATTGTGAAAAAAAGGTCAAATTGTTGACAATATGCAAAATATACTTCTCACAATGCTTTTGAATTAAAATCAATTGTGCATTTTCCAATTCTTAAGATTTAACTGTTTTGCAAGATGTTTTTATACTTACTTGAATGATGTTTAGCTGCAGGGTGGATTCTTTTAAAGAATCGCAGTGGTCCTGATGGCTTCCAGAATTCTTGACCCCAATTTCCTAAGAATAGTTGACCCCAATTTAGACCCCAGTTTATATAGGTGTGAATGGATGATGGTTCTTTTGTTGAATAATCACTACATTTAGATAATGATTAATGTAATAATGATGTATGTTTTAACATTGTTATAAATTATCCTATATCATGGTTTTCAAAGTGTTCTTAAGATTTGAAGTATTGTTTTGATAGAGGACAGCTCCTCCTTTTTTCTCACAATCTTCCTTATTCATTAATATAACTATACCTTAGCCAGAAGTCAACCTGTCATGTATATATTCTTCTTTTCTCACCATATGTTTTCAAAGTCGTCTTCTGCAGCAGATTAACTAGTTAGAACACATCAAGATCATTTAAATAATCAATCAACAGGTAAGTAAGTATCAATAATCAGTCTTTTGTTTATGACACCTGTTAAACCATCCATTAACACCTATATAAACCGATAATGGGGTCGAGAATTCTATGGGTCGAGATTTCTGGCTACCGTCCTGACATACAATGTGCCTTGTTAAGATTCATTTTTGACCATCACATCCTTTTATCAATTGTAAATTTTTTAAAATTGTGTTCAGAACACACAGCACAAGGCATGCCTATATAAATCCGTCTCGGCCACGGATATGTGTCTCCAGTCAAGTCTTTTAGAAAACTTGTTCAAACTTCCTTTTTTGGACACCCGATATGTCTCTTGAATACACTCTAAAAAGCTGTTAGTTTTAACTGATTAGCCTTTAGTCTTAAATATTCCGTCCACATTGCAAATGTGTTCACCACTAAAAAATGAAGTGGATGCCATGCAGTAGACACGTAAGATAATACGTCATTAAATCGTCATTACATGTGTAAACAATCTGCACTCGAGAACTTCGAAGAACACTTCTAAAAATAGATTTACTTTCTTATGTGCTATTTTTGTGATATTTATGCATAGGGACTTGGGGGTCATATTTATTTCTTACATCATACAGTAAGCGTGGGAGTTCCGGATCACTAACGAAATAAATAGTGATAGCTAGAATAAAGGAATTGAGAATTTAAAAGAACATTTTGCAGTTTAATGGCAAAATATCCCGCCTTTCATCTTATTTTTGTTGTCCGTCACGGTAAACATACTATGGCAAACATCGCAGGTCATTTTTCGGACAAACACCAGAGGTGTGGGCGGGACCTATTAAAGGGCGTTGCTTTTACCTTTATTTGGGACACCCCTATTTGTTATAACGGATTCTCGCCATCGCGGGTGGATGTGCTGAAGAGCAAGCTATTTAAACATAATAGTTATCCGCAATTATTCGTTTTATGTATTTTAGTGAATTCTGGTCAGTTCGGCCTCGGGTTCGGTCGGCCCTGGTAAATTGACATGTTTTGAAAGTATATTGGTGCGTTTGTTATCCATTCTAAGTATGACTTATCCAAAAATATGAGTGCTCTTCTACTCAACCTGGCGTCCGCATCACACGTTGGTTCAGAATGTGCATGCTTATATATACTACATGTATATATGTTTTGGGAGACCGTGGTACAGAGGTAGAGCGTCAACGGTCACGGGTTCGAGTCCCGTGATGAGCGGATTCTGCCTTTGGGATTTTTCCACACAAACGGCGCGAGTACGATTTGCATGCTTATATATACTACATGTACACGTTTTGGAGACAGTGGCGCAGAGGTATAGCGTCAACGGTCCCGGGTTCGAGTCCCGTGATGAGCGGGTTCTGCCTTTGGGATTTTTCCACACAACCGGCGCGAGTACGAATTTGCTTGCTTATATTTACTACATGTATACGTTTTGGAGACAGTGGCATAGAGGTAAAGCGTCAACGGTCCCGGGTTAGAGTCCCGTGATGACAGGGTTCTGCGTTTGGGATTTTTCCATTTTTCCACACAACCGGCGCGAGTACGAATTTGCATGCTTATATATACTACATGTATACGTTTGGGAGACGGTGGCACAGAGGTAGAGCGTCAACGGTCCCGGGTTCGAGTCCCGTGATGAACCGGTTCTGCATTTTGGATTTTTCTACACAACTGGCGCGAGTACGAATGTGCATGCTTATATATACTACATGTACACGTTTTGGAGACCGTGGCACAGAGGTAGAGCGTCAACGGTCCCGGGTTCGAGTCCCGTGATGAGCGGGTTCTGCCTTTGGGATTTTTCCACACAACCGGCGCGAGTACGAATTTGCTTGCTTATATTTACTACATGTATACGTTTTGGAGACAGTGGCATAGAGGTAAAGCGTCAACGGTCCCGGGTTAGAGTCCCGTGATGAGCGGGTTCTGCCTTTTGGATTTTCCACACAACCGGCGCGAGTACGAATGTGCATGCTTATATATACTACATGTATACGTTTGGGAGACCGTGGCACAGAGGTAGAGCGTCAACGGTCCCGTGATGAGCTGGTTCTGCGTTTGGGATTTTTACACACAAACGGCGCGAGTACTGGGTCCGAAACTATAAAATTTTAATCTGTGCTCAGAATTTGTGCTCAAGTATCTGTTTGGCCAGAAGCAAATTCGTTCTCCAAATTGACCAATCAAAAGCCTTATTTGGAGCATGGAGTTCATTTCTGAGCATGGAGCACGTTTTAAAAGTTTTATAGTTTCAGGGCCTGGTTAGGAATCCATGAAGCAGACGCCGAGCTTAAAGCTTGTTTCGCAATCGATGTTAAATGAATAAGTTTAAACTTACATGTATTGCATTGTTGTTTCTTTACTTATAAATTATGGTTAGAGTTTAAGAGTCCATATCTCAGTATTCTCCATTCACAGGTTATAATTGCTGATTTTCTCCGCGAGGGAAATGTACTGTAGGGCGCATACATGTATACATACACCTACACCCATACTGGTTAACAGATGCAAATAATTATATCATGCATGCAAATGAACTCTGATGATTGACAACATATAAATATCACAAAGATATACGTTGACAACCATCTGAGGAAATTCTGTTTAAGTTCAATCTCTCCATACACAAGTTCTAGTCGATGGTTTTTTCATTGGGATAATGAATTATGAGGCACATTCACGTATGAAAGTATCACATACTTATGAACAGACCCTAATTACATAACATGCGTGAAAATTACCCCGGATGTTTGTCAACGTATACAATTAACCAAAGATATACGATGACAACCATCACATGACATTCTACTTCAGTTCAATATCTCCATATAATGATTCTAGTTGATGACTTTCTGCATGGGGGAAATTCATTCTACGGCACTCATAAATATGCAATAATCACATATAACCATGTACATATAAACACACCCTAAATACATAACATATATGCGTACAAATGACCCCTGGTGTTTGTCAACGTATACAGTTAACCAAAACAACACAATCTCTCTATACACTAATTATAGTTGGTGGCTTTCTGCATTGGGGGGGGGGGGGGGGGGGGGGGGGGGGTGCATTGTAGGGCAGGAACACGTATACCATTATCACATATACACACGTACTTATGACCAGACCCTAAATACATATCATGCATGAAACCGACCTCTGATGTTTGTCAACGTATAAATTTCACCAAAAATATACGTTGACAAACAAGGACATTCTCCTTCAGTTCAATCTCTCTATACACTGATTCTAGAGGAAGGTCTGGGAAATGCACTGTAGGGCACAAACTCATATGAAATTATCACATATACACACGCACATATTCACAGACCCTAAATACATAACTTATGCGTGAAAATGACCCCTGATGTTTGTCCACGTATAGAGTTAACTAAAACTATACGTTGCCAAACAACACAGGACATTTTTTCTTCAGTTCCATCTCTCCCATCTCTCCATACACTGGCTCTAGTTGATGGGGGAAATGCTTTGTAGGGCACGAACAGGTATACAATGATCACATAATTATACACACGTACTTATGTATGACCCAAAACTATACGTTGACAAACATCACAGGACATTCTCTTTCGGTTCAATGTCTCCATACACCGATTACTAGTTGACGGCTTTCTTCATGGGGGAAATACATTGTAGGACACGAACAGGTATACAATGATCAGATATACACAAGTACTTTGGACCAGACCCTAAATACAAATCTTGCATGAAAACGACCCCTGATGTTTGTCACCGTATAAATTTCACCAAAAATATACGTTGACAAACATCACAGGACATTTTCTTCAGATCAATCTCTCCTTACACTGATTCTAGTTAATGGCCTTCTGCATGGAGCAAATGCATTGGAGAGCACGAACACATGTGAGATGATCACATATATACTTATGAACAAACCCTAAATACATATCATGCATACAAACGACTCCTGATGTTTGGTCAACGTAAAAAATACACCAAAAGATATACGTTGACAAACATCACAGGACATTCTCTTCAGATCAATCTCTCTATACACTGATTCTAGAGTAAGGTCAGGGAAATGCATTGTAGGGCACGAACTCGTATTTAATTATCACATATACACACGTACATATTCACAGACCCTAAATACATAACTTATGCGTGAAAATGACCCCTGATGTTTGCCCGGTTTGGCCACGTATAGAGTTAACCAAAACTATACGTTGCCAAACATCACAGGACATTCTCCTTCAGTTCAATCTCTCCCATCTCTCCATACACTGATTCTAGTTGTTGGCTTTCTGTATGTTGGCAATGCTTTGTAGGGCACGAACAGGTATACAATGATCACCAAATTATACACACGTACTTATGAACCAAAACTATACGTTGACAAACATCACAGGACATTCTCCTTCAGTTCAATGTCTCCATACACTGATTGGTACTAGTTGACGGCTTTCTTCATGGGGGAAATGCATTGTAGTGCACGAACACGTATACAATGATCACATATACACATGTATCTATGTCCAGACCCTTAATACATAACATGCATGAAAACGACCTCTGATGTTTGTCAACGTATACATTTCACCAGAAATATACGTTGACAAACATCACAGGACATTCTGCTTCAGCTCAATCTCTCCATACACTGATTGTAGTCGATGGCTTTCTGCATGAGGAAAATGCATTATAAGGCACGAACACGTAAACAAAGGATCATATATAGACACGTACTTATGAACAAACCCTAAATACATAAAATGCGTAAAAATGACCCCTGATGTTTGTCAACGTATACAGTTAACCAAATATATACGTTGACAAACATCACAGGACATTCACTTATTCTAGTTAATGGCCCTCTGTATCGGGGAAATGCATTGTAGGGCACGAACACGTATGAAACGATCACATATACACACGTATATATTAACAGATCCTAAGTAGACAACATATGCGTGGAGATTACCCCTGGTGTTTACCAACGTATGAAGTAAACCAAAGCAATACGTTGACAAACATCACAGGACATTCTCCTTCAGGTGAATATCTCCATACAGTGTTTCTAGGTAAAGCATTGAAATTGACCCCTGACGTTTGTAAAAGTATAACGTAAACCAAAACTATACGTTGACAAACATCACAGGTAATTCTCCTTCAGATCAATATCTCCATACACTGTTTCTAGGTAAAGCTTTGAAATGACCTCTGATGTTTGTCAAACTATAACGTAAACCAAATATATACGTTGACAAACATCACAGGTAATTCTCCTTCAGATCAATATCTCCATACACTGTTTCTAGGTAAAGCTTGGAAATGACCTCTGATGTTTGTCAAAGTATAACGTAAACCAAAACTATACGTTGACAAACATCACAGGTCATTCTCCTTCAGATCAATATCTCCATACACTGTTTCTAGGTAAAGCTTTGAAATGACCCCTGATGTTTGTCAAAGTATAACGTAAACCAAATATATACGTTGACAAACGTCACAGGTAATTCTCCTTCAGATCAATATCTCCATACACTGTTTCTAGGTAAAGCTTGGAAATGACCTCTGATGTTTGTCAAAATATAACGTAAACCCAATATATACGTTGACAAACATCACAGGTAATTCTCCTTCAGATCAATATCTATATACACTGTTTCTAGGTAAAACTTTGAAATGACCTCTGATGTTTGTCCAAGTATAATGTAAACCAAAATTATACGTTGACAAACATCACAGGTCATTCTCCTTCAGATCAATATCTCCATACACTGTTTCTAGGTAAAGCTTTGAAATGACCTCTGATGTTTGTCAAAGTATAACGTAAACCAAAACTATACGTTGACAAACATCACAGGTCATTCTCCTTCAGATCAATATCTCCATACACTGTTTCTAGCTAAAGCTTTGAAATGACCTCTGATGTTTGTCAAAATATAACGTAAACCAAAACTATACGTTAACAAACATCACAGGTCATTCTCCTTCAGATCAATATCTCCATACACTGTTTCTAGGTAAAGCTTGGAAATGACCTCTGATGTTTGTCAAAGTATAACGTAAACCAAAACTATACGTTAACAAACATCACAGGTCATTCTCCTTCAGATCAATATCTCCATACACTGTTTCTAGGTAAAGCTTGGAAATGACCTCTGATGTTTGTCGAAGTATAACGTAAACCAAATATATACGTTGACAAACATCACAGGTAATTCTCCTTCAGATGAATATCTCCATACACTGTTTCTAGGTAAAGCTTGGAAATGACCTCTGATGTTTGTCAAAGTATAACGTAAACCAAAACTATACGTTGACAAACATCACAGGTCATTCTCCTTCAGATCAATATCTCCATACACTGTTTCTAGGTAAAGCTTGGAAATGACCTCTGATGTTTGTCAAAGAATGACGTAAACCAAATATATACGTTGACAAACATCACAGGTAATTCTCCTTCAGATCAATATCTCCATACACTGTTTCTAGGTAAAGCTTGGAAATGACCTCTGATGTTTGTCAAAGTATAACGTAAACCAAAACTATACGTTGACAAACATCACAGGTAAATCTCCTTCAGATCAATATCTCCATACACTGTTTCTAGGTAAAGCTTTGAAATGACCTCTGATGTTTGTCAAAGTATAACGTAAACCAAAACTATACGTTGACAAACATCACAGGTAAATCTCCTTCAGATCAATATCTCCATACACTGTTTCTAGGTAAAGCTTTGAAATGACCTCTGATGTTTGTCAAAGTATAACGTAAACCAAAACTATACGTTGACAAACATCACAGGTCATTCTCCTTCAGATAAATATCTCCATACACTGTTTCTAGGTAAAGCTTGGAAATGACCTCTGATGTTTGTCAAAGTATAACGTAAACCAAACTATACGTTGACAAACGCAACAGGACTTTCTCCTTCAGATCAATTTCTCCGTACACTGACTCTAGTTGATGGCTTTCTTACGTGTTAAAATTTCATACAAGAGATCATATACTGGAGAGAGCCCTTATTAATGTGCCCATGGTGAAATTATATGTAGTAGAAAAGTAATACACAGAGAATACAATGAAAATGGGATGATTGTGAACTTGTATGTTGTAGAAAGGTTATTTAACGTCACATAAGATAATACATAATGTAGATTAACGTTATCCATGGGATGTTTTTGAATATGTTCTTAAGCAAACAACAGAAAATACACGCTGATGAGAAACCGTAATAATTGTTAAAATTTCACACAAGAGATTATATACTGGAGAGAGACCTTATTAGTGTGCCGATGGTGAAATTATATGTAGTAGAAAAGTAATACACAGAGAATACACAATAGAGATTAACCGTTTTACATTGGATGTTTGTGAATATGTACTTTATCAGACAACATAGAATACACACTGGGGAGAAACGTTATATTTAATTCTCAGAATAGAGATTATATACCATAGAGAGACCTTAAAAATGAGATGACTGTGAACTTGTGTGTTGTAGAAAGGTTATTTAACGTCATATAAGAGAGTACATAATGTAGATTAACCTTATACCTGGGTAGTTTTTGAATATGTTCTTAATCAAACAACAGAAAATACAAACACTGATGAGAAACCTTTATACGTGTTAAAATTTCACACAACATATTATATACTGGAGAGAGACCTTATTAGTGTGCCGATGGTGAAATTATGTGTAGTAGAACAGTAATACACAGAGAATACTCAATACAGATTAACCGTTTTACATTGGATGTTTGTGAATATGTACTTAATCAGACAACATAGAATACATGCTGGGGATAAACTTTATATTTAATTCTCAGAATAGAGATTATATACCATAGAGAGACCTTAAAAATGAGATGATTGTGAACTTGTGTGTTGTAGAAAGGTTATTTAACGTCATATAAGAGAGTACATAATGTAGATTAACCTTATACATGGCATGTGTGTGAATATGTTCGTTATCAAACAACAGACAATACACACTGAAGAGAAAGAGAAACCGTAATAATTGTTTAAATCTCACACTAGAGATTATATACTGGAGAGAGACCTTATTAATGTGCCGATGGTGAAATTATATGTAGTAGAAAAGTAATACACAGAGAAAACACAATAGAGATGAACCGTTATACATTGGATGTTTGTGAATATGTACTTAATCAGACAACATAGAATACACACTGGGGAGAAACGTTATATTTAATTCTCAGAATAGAGATTATATACCATAGAGAGACCTTAAAAATGAGATGATTGTGAACTTGTGTGTTGTAGAAAGGTTATTTAACGTCATATAAGAGAGTACATAATGTAGATTAACCTTATACATGGGATGTTTGTGAATATGTTCGTTATCAAACAACAGACAATACACACTGAAGAGAAAGAGAAACCGTAATAATTGTTTAAATCTCACACTAGAGATTATATACTGGAGAGAGACCTTATTAATGTGCCGATGGTGAAATTATATGTAGTAGAAAAGTAATACACAGATAAAACACAATAGAGATGAACCGTTATACATTGGATGTTTGTGAATATGTACTTAATCAGACAACATAGAATACACACTGGGGAGAAACGTTATATTTAATTCTCAGAATAGAGATTATATACCATAGAGAGACCTTAAAAATGAGATGACTGTGAACTTGTGTTTTGTAGAAAGGTTATTTAACGTCATATAAGAGAGTACATAATGTAGATTAACCTTATACCTGGGTAGTTTTTGAATATGTTCTTAATCAAACAACAGACAATACACACTGAAGAGAAACCGTAATAATTGTTTAAATCTCACACTAGAGATTATATACTGGAGAGAGACCTTATCAATGTGCCGATGGTGAAATTATATGTAGTATAAAAGTAATACACAGATAAAACACAAAAGAGATTAACCGTTATACATTGGATGTTTGTAAATATGTACTTTATCATGTAGTAGAGAAGTCATTTAACGTCATATAAGACAATACACACTGGAGAGAAACGTTATAAATATGAATTAATATGTATTGTATAGATATTTTAACGTCATTTAAGAGAAAACATAATTTAGATTAACCTCATAAATGTGAGGTTTGTGAATATACATGTATTGAGAAAGGTAATTCAATAAATCTCAATACATCATAGGGACAAAAAATATAAATGTGATGTTTGTGAATACACACGTAAACAGAATCACCATTTAATTGAACTCAAGAAAATACATACCTGAAAGAAAAGTTATAGATGTGATGTTTGTAAATATAACCAGAAACAGCAAATAATCAAAGACAAACGAATATACACTGGAGAGTAACCTTGTAGATGTAATGTTTGTGAATTGAGATGTTATAGAAAAGAAATTAAATATCACACATAATAGAAAGAAACGTTATGAATGTGATGTCTCTGAAAATGCATTTAATCGGACTCAAGAGGACACAATCTCAAGAGAAACCTTATAATTATGTTTTCTTTTAATATGCATGTAAGAAGTAAGGTCTGATAAAGATGCGTTAATATGTATCTGCAAGTGCACAAAGGTGCACAGTAGTTCAAATTCTATGATTTATTTTTTTCCAATGTCAATATGGTGAGTTTTGGTGATCGCCTTTTGTCCGTCGTCCGTCGTTCGTCGTCAGTCGCCCGTCGTCCGTCGTCAACAATTGCTTGTTAACACTCTAGAGGCAACATTTTGCATCCAATCTTGATAAAAGTTTATCAAAACCTTTATCTCAATAAGATCTTGGACAAGATCGAAACTGGGTCATGTGGGGTCAAACACTAGATCACTAAGTCAAATTTAAGGAAAACTTGTTAACACTCTGGAGGCCACATCTTTGGCTTGAGAATGTTGAAACTTTGTCAGAATGTCTGTTTTAGTGATCTCTAGGCCAAGTGCGAAACTGTGTCATGTCCGGTCAAAAACTAGGTCACTAGGTCAAATTTAAGAAAATCTTGTTAAGACTCTGGAAGCCACGTTTTTTGCTTCAGCATGTTGAAATATTTTCAGAATGTTTGTCTTAGTGATCATTTAAGAACCACCATTACTTCATTCTAATTTTAAATTAAATGAAGATTTTGAATTTGAAAGAACAAATATTTCTAATGGGCTTAATAGTATAGGGCAAGCGGAAATTGCCATTTTTAAACCTCACCTTAGCAAAAAATGCTTCTTTTTGTGATTACATTTTGTTCGATGGCCATCGTGCGTCAACATCTTCTCTTTCACAAGTCTGTCAAAAAAGCATTCTCTCAGTGTCCTCGCCAAAAGGTAGAAATGTTCCTTTCATAACCCTCTATGTGAACCTCTATCTGATTTAAAAACCATATTCATTAATTAAAAAAACAGGGTCGCCAGAGGGCGGGGCTGTTTTGCCTTAAAAATGGCACTACAGTGAAAAATTAAATAATCTTCTCTAAAAGTGGGTTGAAATTCTACATATTACTTCAAGTCATATAGCTGGAGCTACATTGTTTGGCTTGTGCATGTACCTAGCTGTTCCTCTAAATGTTGTGCAAATGATGCTTCTTTACTTACAAATTCTACCTATCCAGGGACTTTTAATTTGTTTTCGTGAAAAATAATGATATCTTCTTTGAAGCAATTAAAGCTGGAGTTTCCGTATCTCTTCTTAAATATTACTCATGAAGGAATATTATTTTATTTTATTGAGAGATATAGTTTAACTTTGGTTAAGAAAACTTCTCCAGTGAAGATAAAACTGTTGGTACTTTGCACTACTTAAGTAACCTAGTCATCCGTAAGAAATTGTAGAAACAGCAACTCTTGGGATTAAATTTGCCAAAATAAAACACTTCTAAAGAAGAAAAAAGTTAACAATTTAGAAAAATTGTTTCTTTTTCATTTTCATGTGTATTACGAAAGTTTAGAAAAGGTCAAAACATATCTTTTATTGAGTTCAATATGTTCTGGTACATACCAATTTAAAAAGTGTTTATACGATAGTACATTCTGTGCTTTTTCTTCACATTTCAATTTGCTTGTACATATTACCTTTTTTTCACATTGAAATAAGTAGGAAAATGCACTGCATAAACTTGTTTTATGTTCGTGCATTTCACTCAAAAGAACATTTTGAGGCAGCAATCATTAGAATGCATATGCATGCATATATGGTAGTTAGTTTATCTTTAAAGTTTATTGACTAATTATGTCATATAAGAGTTGCCTAGTGACCTACAATAGCCATTCAACCTAAATTATAAGCATTTATACTTATTTTACTATTAGATAACTATTTGTTAACTTACAATAGTCATGCAATTTATCATTGTTAAAGTTTATGATTTTTACCAATTGCAAAACTGTTTGTTACTCAATTTACAATAGTATTGCAATTAATTAAGGTTTGAGTTACAAAGTTTAAGTTATGTTGTACTTTTTTCAGGACATGAACAATGTTTTAAAAGAAATTGAAATGTAATTAAGACAAAAAGGGCATTTTCTATAGTCTAGTGCTGAATCCTGGCATATTACGTTTAATGCAACTGACAAACTTTGGCTCAGCATTTCATTCATCGTATGATGTTCAGAGGGAATTTGTTTATGTGCGTCATTCGTCATACTTTAAATGTAATTAATTTAAAAGTAGCCAGTTTTTTACTCAGCTGTGGACGAAGTTTTTGTGTTCACATTTTGTCCGTCATCTGTCCCTCGTGTGTCGTCCGTCGTCAACATTTGCCCTTGTTGACAATCTACAGGCTACATTTTGCATCGGATCTTCATGAAAGTTTATCACAACAGACATTTATCTGTATTATATTTTGGACAAGCTTGTAAATGAGGTCAAAAACCAAAATCACTAGGTCGAATTGAAGGAAAGTCTTGTAAACATTTTAGAGGTCATATTTTCAATTTGAGCATGTTGAAACTTTACGATATGTAAGCTAAGCTCGAACATGGGTAATGTGTGGTCAAAAAGGAGTACACTAGTAGAGTGTTTGGCTTTAAAAGTTTAAATTTGGCCAGAAATTTTGTTTCGATGATATCTAGGTCAAGTTCGAATATGGGTCATATTTCTTAACAAACTTTGTGACTAGGAAAATCTTGTTAAGACTAGATGCCGCATTTTTCGCTAAAGGAACTTGAAACTTGGTCGGAATGTTAATCTAAATGCCAAGTTCGATCATGAGTCAATCCATAATAAATAACAATTGATTATAGGTCACTAGGCCAAATTGAATGAAAATCTTATCAATACTCTTGAGGCCTTATTTCCATTTTTAGCATATTGAAACCTTTTTAGTATGTTTTTCTTGATGATATGTAGGTCAAGGTCGAACCTGATCATAATGGGTTAAAAAGTAGGTCCCTATCACAAAATAAGGGGAAATCTTGTTAACAACTTAGACTTAGGCAATTTTCAATTTTGTCAGAATATTTGTATTAAAGATATCTAGGTCAAGAGCGAATACGGTCACATTGAGTCAGAAACAAGGTAACTAGGCCAAATTATAGGAAAAAACTCTTTAGAAGCCGATTTGTTTGGGTACAGCAGCTTGAACTTTGGTCAGTATAGTTATCTAAATAAAATCTAGTTTCGAAATCTAGTTCCAAGTTCGAATATGAGTCATGCCGGTTACTAGGTCAAATTGATGGAAATTCTTCTTTACATTGGTATTGCATTTTTAGCTTTACCATTTTGTAACTTTATCAAAATGTTTGTCTTCATGATTTGTATGTCAAGTTCGAACATGTTGGGTCAAAAAGTAGGTCACTAGGTCAAATTGAAGGAAAATCTTGTTGTTTTCATGATATCTAGTTCATTTTTCAATAAAACAAAAATAGATCACAAAGCTAAATAATGAAAAATCAGGTGAGCGCACTACGGCCACCATGACCCCTTTCTTTTAAAAACAGATGTATACTACGAAACACAAATACTGATATGACTGTAATTCTGGGGAAATTTTGTGGAAAGTTCCAACACATTTACATCTTAATTAATTTAGATATCTGCTGCAAAAACACTTCGTGTTAAGTATCACACTATTACTTTGTTTCCAAAACTACTCAGCTCTAAAGGATGACATCTGAGTACACTTACAACATTCTCACTGAACTCGTTGAAACATGTTCAGATATTTTGGAAAAACTTTAATTAGTAATATCAAAAGAGTTAAAACACCGACAAAAGGAAGATGTGCTGTTCGTGTGAATTTACTTGTTAACACTATCATTTCAAAGACGTTTTGTATGTGAACTGGAAAAGGGTTAAATCCCATGAAGAATAGTTTCTTCCATTTTCCAATATTAAATTTGTACAAATTGTATAAATCGCTATAATCAAGCAATTTCTCACTTTTTCAAAATGTTTCCGACATTACATTTTTTAAATGACGAGCCCCGGTAGCTAAGTCGGTAGGGGGCTGTCAATTCAGTGGTTTTAAGTTCGAATCCCCACTTTTTTTCCTACGTTTGACAAAAGTCAATGCGACATGCATCATTTGTCATCCACCCACGGACTATAAGTATATGTTGGAACGCAGCCAGTTGCTTGGGAAGAGTGTTAAATGGAGTACTGGTGTGCGAAAAACAGGAAAAACATGAGTACTGACGTGAACTAGCCGCCTTGATATGACTGAGAAACTGTTAGAAACGGCTTTAAATCCCAATCAAGCATTGTTAAAATATATTTTCAATAAACTAAAATATTTGAAAAAAGGAGAAATTGCTAAAAGATCTATTTTTATTTTATTTTGTATCGTTTTCATCTCTTAGCAATAGTTTTAATGGATGTAAAATAATTTAATTCTTAAGGATAATTACCTTTAATTTAATTCTTTTAAATCGTATAGTAAATAAAATAGCAATATGGAAGTTATTCTCTTGTTTCTTTTCAGTTTATTTGAACCAAAATGAACCAAAAATCTCCTGCTACATTCGGATAAATGCCGTGTAGTTATCAGTCCCACATTACATTTGTAGTTAGTTAGGCCTCTTTAGCTCATATGTGCTTGAAGTGCAGGATGAGCTATTGTGATCACTTTTTGTCATAATTTCTCCTTGTAAAATGCGTGAAAATGACCCCTGATGTTTGTCAACGAATAAATTTCATCAAAACTATACGTTGACAATCATCACAGAACATTCTACTTCAGTTCAATCTCTCTCTACATACACAGATTCTAGTTGATTGCCTTCTTCTTTCGGGAATTGTTTTCTGGGACATGTTCACGTAGGAATCATCACCTGTACAAATATTCGGGTAAACAGAACCTAAAACCGTACCATGCATACAATAACACCTGATGTGTGTCAAAGTATAAATTTTGAATGTTGAAATAATATCACAGGACAGTCTACTTCAGTTCAATCTTTCCATACACAGGTCCTACTTGATTGCTTTCTGCATGCATGAAATGCATTAAAGGGCGCGTACACGTATGAAATGATCACATATACACACGTTCTTATAAACAGACCGTAAATACATAACATTCGTGAAAATGACCCATGATGTTTGTCAACGTATAAAACACTCAACAATATACGTTGACAAACATCACAGGAGATTCTAATTCAGTTCAAGTTCCTCATCAGCATACTCTCGTAAATGGCTTTCTTCGTGGATGAAATATATTGAAGGGCCGCGCACTAATACGGAACATATACCAAATATATATCATTCATTAAAGTGACTCTTAATGTTTGTCAACGAATATCATGCATGAAAATTACCCTTGATGTTTGTCAACGAATAAACTCACAACAAATATACGTTCACAAAAATCAGAGGAAATTCGTATTTAGTTCAATATCTCCCTCCATACACAGGTTCTAGCTGATGGCTTTCTTTGTAGGGCAAATGAATTATGAGGCATATCCACGTATGAAATTATCACAAATTCAAACATTTTGATTAACAGACTTTAAATACATATCATGCACGAAAATCACTGCTGAACTTTGTCAACGTATAACACAATCCAAAATATACGTTGACAAACATCACTTTACACATGAAAAACATCAGAGGGCATTGTCATGCATAAAAAGAATTTGGGGTCTATTCACAAGTTTGAATGAATATGTGATCATTGCATATGTGTTCGTGTCCTTCAATACAATTCCCCCATGCAGAAAGCCATCAACAAGAATCTATGTATGGAGAGATTGAACTGAAGAAAAATGTCCTGTGATGTTTTTCAACGTATATCTTTGGTGAGTTTAATACTTTGACAAACACAAGTTGTCATTTTTTTGCATGATATATATTTAGGGTCTGTTCACCAGAATCTTTGTATATATATATGATCCTTTCATATGTGTGTACGCGCCCTTAATTACATTTCCACCGGGAAGAAGGCCATCAACTAGAATATGTGTTTGGAGAAATCGACTCGAAGTAGAATGTCCTGTGATGTTTGTCAACGTACAATTTTGGTGACATAACAATCATCAGGGGTATTTTTTACGCACGCATGTTATGTATTTAGGGTCTTATCATAAATAAGTACGTATGTAGATATGATAATTCCATACGTGTATGCGCCCTACAGTAACCCCCCCCCCCCCCCCCCCCCCCAAATCAATAAAAAAGCAATCAACTAGAACATGTGTATAGAGAGATTGAACTGAAGTAGAATGTCCTGTGATGTTTGTCAACGTATATTTTGGGTGAGGGTTATATATTGACAAACATCACGGGTAACTTTCACGCCTGTGATGTATTTAAGATATGTTCATAGGTATGTTCATAGGTATGTTTATAAATGTGATCATTTCCTTTGTGTACGCGGACTACAATACGAATGCAGAAAGCCATCTACGAGGATCAGTGTTTGAAGAGATTGAACTGAAGTAAAAAATCCTGGGATGTTTGCCAGTGTATATCATTGGTGTTATACGCTGACAAAGATAAGGGGTCATTTTTTATGAATGACATGAATTTGGT
Source organism: Serripes groenlandicus (assembly GCA_031761405.1). NCBI lineage: Eukaryota > Metazoa > Mollusca > Bivalvia > Cardiida > Cardiidae > Serripes > Serripes groenlandicus. The sequence continues at coordinate 29,884 of JASEVX010000435.1, read as the reverse complement.
ATATGTTCATTAGTATGTGTGTTTATGTGATCATGTCACACGTGTACGCGCCCTTAAATACATTTCCTCCACGAAGAAAGCCATCTACGAAAAGCTTAAACTGAAGTACAATCTCCTGTGATGTTTTTCAACGTATATTGTTGAGTGCTGTATACGTTGACAAACATCAGGGGTCATTTTCACGCATGTTGTGTATTTGGGATATGTTCACCAGAATGTGTTTATATGTGAACATTTGATAAGTGTACGCCATACAATACATTTCTCCTATGAATACGCGAACAAAGTCATCACCTAGAACCTAAGAATGTATGGATATATTGAACTGAAGTATAATGTCCTGTGATGTTTGTCTTTGTATTGTAACGTGCACCGCCCTAACGCCATCGCGGGTCATCCATCCAGGTACTAATTGCGATGAACGTTGCTTAACTTAAACGAAAGGTATACCACTCTACCAACGTTGCTATAAAAGCCGGCTTCTACGACAAAGCCGTAAAAGTGATATTTAAACCTATACCCCGTTCCCGTTACAGTATGTTTTGGTGTTTATACTCTGACAAACGTCAGGGATCATTTGCACACATAAGTACATGTTTCTTTGTAATTAATTCCTACTTGTTCGTGCCCTGCAATGCGTTTCCCACACACAGAAAGCCGTTAACTAGAATCGGGGTATAGAGAGATTCAACTTGAGGAGAATGACATGTGATGTTTGTCATGTTATACGTTGACAAAAATCAGTAGTCGTTTTCACACATGGTAGGTATTTAGGGTCTGGTTATATGTACATATATGTGTAAATATGATCATTTTATAAGTGTTCGTGCTCTACAATGTATTTCTTCATACATAAACCCATCAACGAAAATCAGTGTATAGAGATAGTGAACCGAAGGAGAATGTCCTGTGATGTTTGTCAACGTATATTTTTGGTGAAATTTATACGTTCGCAAACATTAGGGGTCGTTTTCACGCATATGGGCAAACTTTCTTTCCGACGTTTGAATCAGTGTATTGAGAGATTGAACTGAAGTAGAATGTCCTGTGATGTTTGTCAATGTTTATTTTTGGTGAAATTTATACGTTGACATACATCAGGGGTCGTTTTCATGCATGCTATGTATTTGGGGTCTGGTTTGTGCACAATAATGCAATTCCCCCATGCATAAAGCCACAATCTAGAATCAGTGTATTGAGAGATAGAACTGAAGTAGAATATCCTGTGATGTTTTTCAGTGTATATCTTTGGTGCAATTTATACGTTGACAAACATCAGGGGTCGTTTTCATGCATGCTATGTTTTTGGGGTCTGGTCATATGTTAATGTGTTTGTGATCATTGTATACGTGTTTGTGCCCTATAATGCATTTCCCCCATGTATTAAAAGCACAATCTAGAATTAGTGCATGGAGAGATTGAACTGAAGGAGAATGTCCTGTGATGTTTGTCAACGTATATTTTTGGTGAAATGTATACGTTGGCAAACATCAGGGGTCTTTTTTGACGCATATATTATGCGTTTAAGGTCAGTTCATATTTACGTGTATATATGTGATTATTTCAATCCAGACTGTGCCCTACAATGCATTTCCCCCATGCAGAAAGCCATCAACTAGAATCAGTGTATAGAGAGATTGAACTGAAGGAGAATGTCATGTGATGTTTGTCAACGTATATTTTTGGTGAAATTTATACGTTGACAAACATCAGGGGTCTTTTTCACGCATATATTATGCGTTTAATGTCAGTTTATATGTACGTGTGTACATGTGATAATTTCAATCGAGACTGTGCCCTACAATCCATTTACCCCATGCAGAAAGTCATCAACTAGAATCAGTGTATGGAGAGATTGAACTGAAGGAGAATGTCATGTGATGTTTGTCAACGTATGTTTTTGGGGAAATGTATACGTTGACAAACATCAAGGGTTGTTTTCATGCATGTTTTGTATTTAGGGTATGTTCATATGTCCGTGTGTACATGTGATTTGTTTGTGGAATCCGCTGTGGTCGAGTGGTTAGCGTCGGGGATTTAGAAACAGGGTTCGATCCCCAGTCGCGTCAATTCGGTCATGGTGGAGTGCCCTTGGGCAAGGCACATCTTCTATCCTAGTTCTGGTTTGTTTACCCAGGGATCATGAATAATTATATTTAATTGCGCGCTAAATGACCTTAGCTGTCGATGCGCCATAAAACAATATACATTCATATGTGATTTGTGCATGCGAGTTCGTTTCATACAATGTATTTCCCCCATACAGACAGCCATCATCTAGAATAAGTGTATGGAGATATTGAACTGAAGGAGAATGTCCTGTGATGTTACGTATAATTTGTGTTAACTTTATACGTTGACAAACACCAGGCGTCATTTTCACGCATATGTTTACGTATAGTTTTGGTTTCAGTTATACGTTGACAAACACAAGGGGTAATTTTTACGCATATGTAATGTATTTAGGGTCTGTTCACATGCGTGCCGTGCAATGCACTTTCCCAATACACAAAGCCATCAACTAGAACATGTGTGTTGAGAGATTGAACTGAAGGAGAATGTCCTGTGGTGTTTGTCAACGTACTATTTTGGTTGACAAACATCAGGGGTTAATTTAAAAAGTTAAATCTGTAAAAAACATACGTACAATAATACGAAATAAAGAGGCGTGTGCTGTACTTAATAAAGGTTCAGAAGATGCAAAGAATATTGGCCTCTTTGAAATTCGTTTTAAAAAATCTTTATTTAATTTGACGTCAAACTTCGAATAAAAGAAATAAGAATTTAAAAAAGTTATTTCCCTTGTTAGTCCTCCATTTGTAGTTTACATTTCTATTTATAAACACTTCATCGATAAACTTTAACTGATATAATATGTGTAAACAGACGGGACACCTGTCAATTATTGTTTTAACTCCTCCCACTTCATTGCATAAATTAAAATGACCTGTGATGTTTGACAAAGTATAAAAAGTGACCTGTGACGTATGCCATTGTTTTGGTGTATTTGGGGAGAGACATAAATACATGTCTCTGATTTGGGTCACAGGGTGTATGTTCAACCAATTTTTGCATCGATCTTTGACCGTCAAAGGAGTTTTGTCAGAAGGACTGACGACTTTAGCAGGTCTGTGAAGCATTGTCATTGATCTAGTGAAACAAATTTAACACGAAGAGCATCTTAGATCAGACAGTTATCCCATCCCCAGGAACATCCGTCAATGAATGCAAAACATTCAGATTTACAATACAGCTAGATCTTATATCTTTACCTACAAGAACGCCAACATGATATTGTCTGTGTTAATATATGTTACGAAAACGAGAAAGATAAAAATTCTTACCTAAAGCAAAGGGACTCGTAGCCGATAGGTTCTGGTTATCAGCCTTTACTGTAAACAAAAAAGTTATTGCCGTTATCTCGGGAACCAGCTTGATTTGGACGGATGTGACGTCGGCCGGATATGAATAAATGTCGGCCATGGTTCCCTGCTTTGTTCTATGTAATTTCATTTGGATTTTATGAGCTGGGCCGTAGTATCTTTGCACCCAATTTTTTTCCATACTGAATATAGAAAATTTCCCCTTATTAAGGTTAAACCTCATAACGAGCTGTGCTCGTTATAATCCTTATGTTGACGACTTCTCCTAATGGTTACTCTAATATGTTAATAGGCAAAGCCTAGGTCGTGTGAAAGCAAGAACAATTAATTAAGCACTGTCTGTCCCCCAACAAGAAACAAATTAATAGGCAAATTGTAGAAATTTAAGTTACAAAAACAGAATTTGAAAAACATATTGAAAAAAACGAAACTTAGCATGCATTTAAGTTTAATTTGTACATATATATCTGTTTTATTTTTTATTAGGTCAGGATTGTAATAGACTGTAAGATTTCCAAGGATGTTGATGGAAAACAACACTAGAAGGCATTGAAGAATGTTCTGATTTATTTTTACAAATGCCAGTTATTTGTAAACTAGTAATACATATAATTGAAAACTGACTCCTACCATGGTTGATTGAATGACTTGCGCTTAACATTACTCCACACAACAATCTTACAAGGCAGATGGCTAACTTTGCATGATCTGGCTGAATGTATAATCTTGAGACAATTTAAGATGACTGAGAAAAATGTAATTTTTGACAAATATTTTCAAAAGTCCCATTTATAATGATGTATGTTGGAAAGGTTAAAGTTTAGCCGGCCTTGTCTGATGTAAATTACTTGATTTCTGTGACTAATCCGAATACATTGTCGGAATGGTGTAATTGATCCAAAATGAACATATCCAAAATGAACAATATGTTCCTATTCAACAACATTTTCACTTTGAACACCTATCTCCTTTTCTGGTTTTTAATTTGTAAAACATGAAAACAGCATCAGATTATTTGTTAATAAGTACCAGACTTAGTGTCAACAACAGTTACTGAATATATATACATGTATCTGAAATATGTTGTTTGAAAAAAAAATGGATAATATAAGATCTGATCAATATATTCAATATACATTTTATTGCATAAAACAATAAACAGTATGTTTATAGCAAATAAAGAAATTATAAAAAGTACAAACAGAGAAATGGATTTTCCCGAAGAATTTGCAATAATTTAACATTGTTAGTGATCATGTTAAAATTGCTCTATTATAAAAATATGATGTATAAATTTCGTTAAAACTTTGATATTAGAACGGTTATCAAAGCTGGATCAATCCTTGAACATGTACAGATTCTCAGAGTTATCAATGTTGATAACCATTCCTTTTTTTAATTGTTATTGCTCAATTATAAAAGCTTTTGAAAAGGGTACAGGGAGTAAACTATTTTCACTAGAAGCCTGGATAAAAATGTAATAAGTGTTTAAGTAAGACAACTCCCCACAACATAATTGTTTCATGTATACATTGTTAAGTTTAGTTGCCTCTTTCAAAACATGTACCTGCTGAGATTTGATCTTAGAACTCTTGTTAGACCAGGTGTTTTACCATTAAACTACAGTATAGGTTTTTATTTTGAGCAGCAGTTCATGAAAATATGTGTAATTTTATTACCAGTAAAGTATAAGAATTTTTTTGTTACAATGAATGTATACCAATTTAAATTTTACCATTTCTATTGTATAGATTATACAATTTCACACAGAAAAATGGATTTCACAATAAATTACATAGAAAACAGATACATTTCTGTGGTATTTCAGTTATATCAGAGGACAGAACACTTATGTGAGGTCACTGGGTGACTAACATAACTGACATTAATTATGAACTGCCTTATAGCCTTTTTCTGTTGAAAAACAGATTACGTTTTCTTTATTGTTCAACCAAAATGTTTATACAAATTTATTTGAATAAAAAGTATTTTGAGTGTTTGTTGAATTTAAAAAGAGATTGATCCTCTTTATCTACAGATTTCAATGCTCAGTTTGTTTTTACCTTATTTGAGTTTGATATAGTTAGTGTACATTGCCCTGTTTCATAGACGGACCTAAATCGGTGACCGTAAAAGGCTTTTATTTTGCATTTGCTCTTCAATTTGAAGAGTTCTATGACATCATTGGTTGTTGTGCTCCCAAGTATGAAAATAGTGCTGTCAATAGATGTTGAATCTTTTTCAAATATTGTTTGAATACATACATGCAGAGTATTTTAAATAACCTAGTGAAAATAATGTTTAAATTCTTAGTACCAAGTTTGTCCAATCTGATCAATAAACACATTTTGGATAAAAAAAAAAAGAAGGAAACTACTAGAAATTCAGCCTGTTGAAAGAAAAGTAAAGTGTTTTACTGATAGCCCCCATATGACATCATTTCTTTTAAACAATCATGACTCATTTGAGTTTGATCAATAAACACATTTTGGTTAAAAAAAAGATGAATCTACTAGAAATGCAGCCTGTTGAAAGACAAGTAATGTGTTTTACTGATAGTCCACATATATATGACATCATTTCTTTAAAACAATGGACTCATTTGAGTTTGATCAATAAACACATTTTGGATAAAAAAAAAGATAAATCTACTAGAAATTCAGCCTGATGAAAGAAAAGTAATGTGTTTTATTGATAGCCCACATATGACATCATTCCTTTAAAACAATGGACTCATTTGAGTTTGATCAATAAACAAATTTTGGATAAAAAAAAAAATGAAACTACTAGAAATTCAGCCTATTGAAAGAAAAGTTATGTGTTTTACTGATAGTCCACATATAACATCATTTCTTTAAAACAATAGACTCATTTGAAGGCATGAAAGTGTTTTCCTCTCTTTCAGGTTGGAGGATATAGACATTAAGACATTTACTATGTATACCCCAAAATCAGGGTGAACTGATTCTGGTCATACTTTCATGATTTGACAAAGACTAGGTCATAGACATAAACTGTTAAACTGTACAATGTAAAAAAATAATGTAAATTGAAGGCAAATAATTTGAAATTGACTGTAGTTTTGTTTGTTTGCTACATTTACTGCAATAAATAGATAAACGTCTTAAAGTCAATACAACTAGACAGTCGAAGATATGATAGTTTTAATAGCTATTTTCTTGAGTGGAGTCAACATTTGACAAGACGGCTTCGGCTTCAAATGACAGATACAGTCATAAACGATACACACCATGTGACGTCAGGCGATGTGACGAAAGCATCGTGGATCGTTCCCAACAGATATAACAAATAATTTAGAAATGAAGTTATATTTTTAAGCAAATTATTGATATAATAAATAGCTTACCTTGAAATGAAGCTATGCCGATACAGAAACAGAATTGTTCGTCCTTTTCAGTTAAAATAATATCCGAGGCCAGTGTAACGAACGATAACTTCCGTTGAAATTATTTACAATCATTTTCAAGTGTTTATTGCTTCTCTATATTGCAAAGATATACAATCCATGAAATAATGATGACAGGTACAAAAGAATAGTCGACTTAGCCTTCATAAAGTCCTTCCAGTGAATGAAATCCATTTGTGACGAGTCAAACTATCTTTTCCTACCATTCCTGTCGTTTTCCTTTTGTTATTTATTTATTACTTGCCTTACAATGACGTTACTTTTCGTTGCAATGACGTCATATTTGGCAATCTCTATTACATAGGCGCTCTCACTCTCTATTACATAGGCGCTCTACATTCACCAGTAAGACCGGAAGCAAAATGGCCGAAAAAAAGTGCTATGGGGTTGAGATTTGATATGTGAAAAACAGTAAGATTGTACTGAATTCTCGTTGTTTTGATCTCGTATGATGTGTTCGTACGTGTAACCTATAGGCGTGCTTCGCTCGAGCCTTCGGCTCAAGCTTTCACACGTATAATATGAAAAAGGCAAAGCCTCATCACGAGCACAGTGTCTATAATAGTTCTAACCTGTAGGTATGTGACTTCCATGATAAAGGAATCTGTTTCAAGCTGTCGGAACTGAGACCGCTCACTGTTGTACACTATTCCTACTTTATCTTTTGGTGCAAAGTCAAATCTTCAACAATTTTAACATTCAATTTATCACATGAACATAATCAATACATAAAGGCTTGGTGACATAGTTTCTGGGTCAAAACATCCATATTGCCAAAGTTTCAACATGCAAACATTAAAAGAACAGCTGTCAGAGTGTTAATAAGATTTTCCTTTAATTTGGTCTAGTGACCTTATTAGTCTATATGTTTGACCTGACTTGACCAATATTTGAACTTGGCCTAGATATCAATAATCATCAGGCGAACATTCTGACAAAGTTTCAAGATGCTGAATTAAACCTCGAGGTCAAGCATGTTTACAAGATTTTCCTCAAATGTTTTTCTTTGGACCTCATTCAGTGCCCCAGATAAGATGCGTATCTGCGTCATTGACGCTACAAATATGTTAAGATACGCAAGAGATTTATTTTATAAGCGTACTAAAAACGCAAGTACTTTGATAAATACGCATAAGATCAAATAAAACAGCGTAAACTAAAATGTGTCAATGCTGAAATTACCTACTTTCATTTTGATATAAACATCCGCTAAACGGTTTGCGACAATGTAACTATTTTACCCAAAATGCGCAGTAATTCTTCGATAATGGAACAGTATACCAGTCTACTCGTTTTCAAAGGTGACTACGCACCTCAATTTGTGGGGAATTCCCACCATCAAGGCACATCCATAATTGCCGTCATCCAATCAGAATAGGTTTCATAATTTCTTTCAAACTTGATTGGTGAATAAATATGGATACTACTAAAAATAACTAAGATTTTAATCGTACATGTGATTCCCTATTTTCATAATGGCGGAATGCGGGAATATTTTTGAAGACATGTTTGGAAAATCGCCTCGTAAGAGGAATTTAAATTATCCCACGTATCAGTTACGGTGAATTTGTACGTAGGATAGTTTTCTTTGTTTGATTTACAATGATTGAGATTTTCGAAGAGATGTATGCTTGATTTACTTGGGATTTATTCTTGCGATTTTCCCGAATTTCAAAATGGCGGACAACGATAATATTTGTGCAGGCATGTTTGGAAATTCGCCTCGAAAGAGGAATTTAAATGATCCCACGTATCGGTTACGGTTAATTTGTACGTAGGATGGTTTTCTTTGTTTGATAATGATCGAGATTTTCCAAGTGATGTATACTTGATTTATTCTTGCGAGTCGTCCCGATGATGGCGGACGGCGAAAATATTTGTGCAGGCATGTTGTTTTTTGGAATAACAGCGTTGAGAAGGGCATCAACAATACGAATTAACGGCTTCCGGTACGGTGTAAATCGCGGATCGCCCGGACCCGGTCAGCTTTTTATTGCGTTTTTTTTTTGGTCCGTAAAAAAGTTTCGGTCGGCGGTAAAAATGGACGGTCGGTCGGGTTACCAGAAACAAACCTATTTTTAGCTCACCTGAGCTTTGCTCAAGGTGAGTTATTGTGATCGCCTTTTGTCCGGCGTCCGTCGTGCGTCGTGCGTCAACTTCTTCTCCTCAGTAACCAGTGGGTCAATTTGGATGAAACTTCACAGAAAGCATCCTCTCAATGACCTCACCAGAATTCCTTCAAATTTTTGGGATCCATGCAAAATTCTGGTTTCCATGGCAACGAAACCGAAAAAACTTTAAAATTCTTCTTCTCCCGAATTGGTTGGCAGATTTTCAAATAATTTTGTAGAAATGTTCCTTGGATGACCCTCTATCAGATTCCTTCAAGCCGTGTTGATTGGTCAAAAAACATGGCCGCCAGGGGGGGCGGGGCTATTTTGCCTTATATGGCTATAGTGAAAACTTAAAAAATCTTCTCCTCCAAAAGTGAAAGGCTGATTTTCAAATAATTTTGTAGAAATGTTCCTTGGGTGACCCTCTATCAGATTCCTTCAAGCCATGTTGATTGGTCGAAAAACATGGCCGCCAGGGGGGGGCGGGGCTATTTTGCCTTATATGGCTATAGTGCAAACTTAAAAAATCTTCTCCTCCAAAAGTGTCAGGCTGATTTTCAAATAATTTTGTAGAATTGTTCCTTGGGTGATCCTCTATCAGATTCCTTCAAGCCATGTTGATTGGTCAAAAAACATGGCCGCCAGGGGGCGGGGCTATTTTGCCTTTTATGGCCAAAGTGAAAACTTAAAAAATCTTCAACAACTTCTCCTCCGTAACCAGTGGGTCAATTGGGATGAAACTTCACAGAAAGCATCCTCTTAATGACCTCACCAGAATTCCTTCAAATTTTAGGGATCCATGCAGAATTCTGGTTTCCATGGCAACGAAACGAAAAAAAATTCAAAATTCTTCTTCTCCCAAACTGGTTGGCAGATTTTCAAATAATTTTGTAGAAATGTTCCTTGGATGACCCTCTACCAGATTCCTTCAAGCCATGTTGATTGGTCAAAAAACACGGCCGCCAGGGGGGCGGGGCTATTTTGCCTTATATGGCTATAGTGAAAACTTAAAAAATCTTCTTCTCCAAAAGTGTCAGGCTGATTTTCAAATGATTTTGTAGAAATGTTCCTTGGGTGACCCTCTATCAGATTCCTTCAAGCCATGTTGATTGGTTGAAAAACATGGCCGCCAGGGGAGGGGGGGGGGGGCTATTTTGCCTTATATGGCTATAGTGCAAACTTAAAAAATCTTCTTCTCCAAAAGTGTTGGCCTGATTTTCAAATAATTTTGTAGAAATGTTCCTTGGATGACCCACTTTCAGATTCCTTCAAGCCATGTTGATTGGTCAAAAAACATGGCTGCCAGTAGGCAGGGCTATTTTGCATTATATGGCTAAAGTGAAAACTTAAAAAATCTTCTCCTCCAAAAGTATCTGGCCGATTTTCAAATAATTTTGTAGAAATGTTCCTAGGGTGACCTTCTATCAGATTCCTTCAAGCCAAGTTGATTGGTCGGAAACTATGGCTGACAGGGGGCGAGGCTTATATAGCTAAAGTGAAAAAAAAATAAAAAATCAGGTGAGCGATTCAAGGGCCATCATGGCCCTCTTGTTTTTTTTAGGCCTGTCACTACGCTATAAATTTTCAAATTTTGGTCATTTACCCCCAAGCTCTAAAAACTGGGGGTAAACTACTCCCAAGTTGAAATAATTATCTGGGGCACTGTCATTGTTGTTTTTATCCAACATGACCTATATTTTAGACTAGGTTTCACCAAAACACCAATTCTGACAAAATAACAACATGTTAAAATTAAAAGTGCAGCATTCAAAATGCTCCTTCAATTTGGTCTAGTGACCTAGTTGCTGACCCACCATGACCCTTATTCTTACTTGGTCTAGAGACTCTAGATAATGTCAAGACAAACATTCTGACAAAGCTTCAAGCTGCTGAAGGCAAAGTGTGGGTTTTAGATTAACAAGAGTTTCCTTCAATTTGGTGGAGTGACCTAGTTCATCGCCCAACATGACCCAGTTTATGACTGAATATATTTAAACTTAGCCTAGATATCATCAAAACAGTTATTTTGAAAACATTTCAACATGCTTAAGTTTAAAATAAGGCATCCTGAGTGTTCAATATGTTCCTTCAAATTGACATTGAAAACAATGATTTTGATAAACTTATCCATTAATAAACATTACCTTGTATGAATTCATTAGTATTATATGTAATCAGCTGAAGTTCCTCTCCTGTCATCATCATAACAGCTGTAATTCCATCAGTAAATGGGTTTCTCTCATTCAATATATTCCCTTGTTTGATGTTGATGCAGGAAGTTATATTATCCCACAGTCAAAGATGCATGCAATTATCATTGTTTTGACAGGCACCAATGACCAACGGGTATATCACTAACTGCCTATATGAACTTCCTCTCCCATTATCGCCATAACAGCTGTGATTCCATGATTGTACAGGTTGATCTCAATCCATTTACTTTTTTTGATGTGTATGCAGGAAAGAATATTACCCCACAGTCAAAGATGCATGATATTTTCATTGTATAGACAGGTACCAATGACCAAGGGGTATATCACTAACTGCTTATATGAATTTCCTCTCCAGTAATCGCCATAAGAACTGTTATTCCATGATTGTATGGGATGTCCTAAATCCATTCTGTTTTAAAATAAAACTTGATGCAGAATATGATTGACTGCTGTTTTAATACATGAAATCAGACAATAACTGCAAATAAAAGTGTCTTTATATAAAATAAAATGATAAATTAAAGAATGGGATTACAAACACTATTTATACCTTTTTCTACTGTTTCCTTTTAAATAGCCTAATATTTAAACAAGAGGCCCATGAGGGCCTATGCTCTACTGGGATAGTTCTTTGGTCATTTTTAATCCAGAGCATGTATGTATGGTGAAGATCGGATAGTAATGGAGGCTCTATTGTCTTCACAAGCTGTATTATAGCAATTTTGACAATTTCAAGGGCCATAATCCAGTCATGCAAGGGTACATCTTGCTGGTTTTCGAAAGGAACCGAGCTCTCATCAATATTTAATTACTATCTAAGTTTGGTGAAGATCAGATAGTAAATGGAGCCTCTATTGTGTGTTCACAAGCTCTATTATAAATAGCAATTTTGGCAAATTCAAGGGCCATAATCCAGCCTTGCAGATCTGACTGGTTAGCGAAAGGAACTGAGCTCTCATGGATATCTAACTACTGTAAAAGTTTGATGGAGATACAATCAAAACTGAAGACTTTATCTCGTTCACAAGCTGTATTATAGCAATTTTGACAACTTAAAGGGCCATAATCAAGCCTTACATGTACATGGGCGGATCAAGCTGGTTCGCAAAAGGAACCAAGCTCTCATCAATATTTAACTACTATCTAAGTTTGGTGAAGATCGAATAGTAAATGGAGGCTCTATTGTGTTCACAAGCTGTATTATAGCAATTTTGACAATTTCAAGGGCCATAATCCAGTCTTGCATGGGCGGATCTGGCTGGTTAGCATAGGAACCGAGCTCTCATGGATATCTAACTACTGTATAAGTTTGCAGGGCTGTACAAAAACTTTGATGGAGATACAATCAAAACTGAAGACTTGATCGCGTTCACAAGCTGTATTATAGCAATTTTGACAACTTCAAAGGCCATAATCCAGTCATGGAAGGGCATATCTGGCTGGTTTTCGAAAGGAACCAAGCTCTCATCAATATTTAACTACTATCTAAGTTTGGTGAAGATCGGATAGTAAATGGAGCCATTATTGTGTTCACAAGCTCTATTATAGCAATTTCGACAATTTCAAGGGCTATAATCCAGTCTTGCATGGGCGTATCTGACTGGTTTGCGAAAGGAACCGAGCTCTCATGGATATCTAACTACTGTATAAGTTTGATTGAGATACAATCAAAACTGAAGACTGTATCGCGTTCAAAAGCAATTGTTTACAGACGACGGACACCACTGCATAAGCTCTTCTGGCCTTTGGACAGAAAGCTAAAAATAGAAGAGATCATGAATAAGTGAACTGTCGCCGTGATATAACTGAGATAATATTGAAAGCGGCATAAAACCCCAATAAATAAAAAATAGACCAGAATTGAAAACAATATACATGTATATTAGTTATGTCAAAAAGCCAAACTTTGGGTTCTGCAACCAGTTTAGTTTTAGACCAGTTGGTACCTCTGTGCAGTCTTATCTGGATTATTCGGATTTCCTTTAAACCAATGACTTTAAACTTATCTTTTTTACATCAATTGTGGAACAAGCTTTAATCTTATTTTAATCATGCTCAATGTCCTGGTGATACAACCAGTTCTCGTTCAATTTGTGCGGAAAATCCCAATCTTCACTGAATTCTGATTCAGATATTTGGGACATTTTTTTTAGAATTTAGTAGATTTTGAGTAACTATGTTTTCAAAAAGCTGTCTGCTGCAGAGGCGTCAGAAAGCGTCTATATAAGGGAAAGGGTTAATTGACATATGATTATTATAATTACTGATGATACAGGAGAATTATATGATTATCTATATAAAAAAAATCTTTCTGTTAAATTCAATACACCAGAAGGTATTAAACTTACATTTGTGTTTATCTTAATATGAAGATGACATTTGATCTTACAGCATATGATGTTTGAAAGCATTGTGATAAAAGGTCAAATTGTTGACAATATGCAACTATACTGTCTCTAAATGCTTTTGAATTAACTGTTTAGCAAGATGTTTTTATACTTACTTAAATGATGTTTAGCTGCAGAGTGGATTCTTTTAAAGCATCGCATTGGTCCTGACGGCTTCCAGAATTCTCGACCCCAATTTCCTAAGAATAGTCGACCCCAATTTAGACTTCAGTTTATATAGGTGTGAATGGATGATGGTTCTTTTGTTGTTTAATCACTACATTTAGATAATGATTAATCATTTAATGTAATAATGATGTATGTTTTAACATCAGTATAAATTATCCTATATCATGGTTTTCAAAGAATTCTTAAGATTTGAAGTTTGATAGAGGACATTTCCTCCTTTTCTCACAATTTTCCTAATTAATTTATATAATTATACCTTAGCCAGAAGCCAACCTGTCATATACATATTCTCCTTTTTCACCAAATGTTTTCAAAGTCGTCTGCAGCAGATTAACTTTTTAGAACACATCAAGATCATTTAAATAATCAATCAACAGGTAATCAAGTATCAATAATCAGTCAAGCATACCGCTTTTGTTTATGACACTTATATAAACAAATAATGGGGTCGAGAATTCTTTGGGTCGAGATTTCTGGCTACCATCCTGACATGCAATGTGCCTTGTTAAAATTCATTTTTGATTATCACATCCTTAAAGTCTTTATCACTTGTAAAAACATTTTTTGTTTAGAACACACAGCAAAAGGCATGCCCTAGTCCAGGTTTCTGTACTAGGAATGCGATTTTTTATTTTGACTGTTCGCATCCTACAATGCAATATGTAACGGCGATATATTGAGACTAGGCATGCCTATATAAATCCGTCTCGGCCATGGATATGTCTCCAGTCAAGTCTTTTAGAAAACTTGTACAAACTTCCTTTTTTGGACACCTGATATGTCTCTTGAATACACTGGGGACGTTTCTTCTTAGGTTCTTTTAGTTTAAAAAGCTGTTAGTTTTAACGGATTAGCCATTAGTCTTAAATTTTCTGTCCAGATTGCAAATGTGTTCGGCACTAAAAAATGAAGTGGATGCCATGCAGTAGAAACGTAAGATATTACGTCATTAAATGTGTAAACAATCTGCACTCGAGAACTTCTAAACACTTCTAAAAATAGATTTACTTTCTTATGTGCTATTTTAGTGATATTTTAATTCATGCATAGGGTCTGTAATTTTAGGACTGCATAATTTCAGAGAAAAACAACATCGATTTTGAAAAGGGGAAATCAATTTTCAATCGAAATTGATTGAATTTTCTAAATATATCGGGTATATGTATTTGTAAACATTGTTTCTATGCAGATTTTATAAAAGACAATATGTTCTGAATCGGAACTACCAGTGATCCGGAACTCCCATACAGTACTAACTGTACAGGAGCAGTCCCTGTGATTCATATTTGGGCAGAGATATAAATACATGTCTCTGATTTGGGTCACAGGGTATGTTCAACCAATTTTTGCATCGATCTTTGACCGCCCGAATGAGTTTTTGTCAGAAGGACTGACGACTTTAGCAGGTCTGCGAAGCATTGAGAGTGAAACAAATTTACCACGTAGAGCATATCTTAGATCGGAGTCGGACAGTTGTCCCATCGCTAGGAACATCCGTCAATCAATACAAAACATTCAGATTTACAATACAGCTAGATTTTATATCTTTACCCTACAAGAACGCCAAAATGAAACTGTCTGTGTTAATATATGTTACGAAAACGAGAGATAAAAATTCTTACCTAAAGCCAGGGACACTATATTACATGTAATATAGTGTCCCTGCCTAAAGCACAGGGGCCCGGCACAAAAAAAAAAAAAAAAAAAAAACATATAGTAATATATAGACAAGGGGTGGAACAGCGCCGATAGGCCGATTTGACAAAGTTCACAATTGGGTCCGATTTCTAAGTCAAAATAAACACCAATAATTTAAAGCAATGTACACAAATGTAGCTAAACATCAACCCTAAACACTGACCGTAAAGACTTTCATCACAATCAAACAGTTTACGAACACCCGGCCCAGATTTACGATGACACCCCACTATTTTGACAGGTCGGACAAAACCCTGCAACTCGACGCTCACCATGATTCACGGGGTAAACATATACCTGCAACTCATGCAGGCTTAAAATCCAACAACAAATCGATCAAACATATTTAAATCAACAACTTACCACCGATAACCGTTTATTTGAAGGTTTAGTGACACTTATTTATAACGATTTTCACCGGATTTTCACAGTTCCTCTGAAATAACAAAATCGCTTCTCCATGTTGTATCACGTGACGAAATTGTAACGGACGATTTCATTGGTCGAATTGTCTGGTTCCATCTCGTCCATTGCATGTACTCTGAACTGATATCCCAAAACGGGAATCAGTCAGTTATATGTTTACAAACAATACACGCTTCCGTTTTCATCAACTAAATTAAATATGATTTTGAACCAAAATCAACAGTTTGCGCTAAATTTAGCAAACGAAGGACATAATCTTCTTTTGTTGGGATCAGCTGGAACTGGTAAAAGCTTTATTGTACGTGAAATGTATGAACAGTTAACAAGTAAACGTAAGAAAGTGCAACTGACATGTAGCACTGGTATAGTAGGTAAAATAAGTGATTTTGAAAACTTCAACAAATATGCACATGTTATATATCATTTTAAAGGGAATTTTGAGAGAAAAACAATGGTGTAACCCATTTGATTCTATCAGAATTATACCCAAACTTACAAGACTTTGAAAAACACTACTGTGAGTTATTCGTCTGTCACTACTGTCAGATATTACACTATAGTATATATAGCCAGTTTCTGGTTCACGTTTCTCCTAAAAAACTAAAATAAACACACACATGTTATATACCATTTATTCAGTGCATTCCAATATATATAAACCACTTTTGTCTTCTTTTTGATTATAAAAAAAATAAAAAAATAAAGTAACACCTTTGAGAACGCCCAGTTCCATGACTTGTGTTTATACATATAAAACTAAAGTTTATGTCCTTATTAAAAATGATTCACAATAAAATCTCTATCCAGCCCTTCTGGTAATCATTGAGCAGCTGATAGGTGTATACAACTGCAGCCTCATCATCATACACAATGTTGAAATACGATGGATACCCAGGAACCTACAATAGAAAAGATTTGTTTAAGAAAATTCATTCATGACAGATTACTATTTTATAAGTCATTTCCGTATTAAATTTTAAATAATGACAAATATTAAGCATTTGCAGTATTTATAATTTAAATACAAACATGTATAGATGATGTCTAGTTTAGGTTCAATGCTATGAAATATTTATAAAATGCAAAAAGGGATCTTTTGAAAGCAGTGAATACAAATAAAAGACAAATCAGCATAAGTGTTTATAGGTAATTGCAGTCAGCTTAAAATGTAGGAATACTTCAAATAAAGAGAGAGCATAAATGAGAGAGTAAAAGTGAGTCTGAAACCAGCATGGAAAATTCATCAGACAAAAGAAAGTCTTGAGACTGACCCATGTAGTTAATAAATAAGAAAGTGTCAAACATTTGTAAAGACTGTTTTCGATTAATGGTTGTAAAATATGTTGTTAAAATTAAAGGTTTTATATGATTAACTAACACCATCACCACACATACAGTAAGCATAAATTATTACATACATAATTGTTAGTTTTCTACAGTACAGTGATTAAGGAACATACAACAAGAATATATATAGTACATAAAGTATTGTCAGCTTTTCGCATGTGCATCTTAAAATCACCTGTAAAGTTTCATTCATTAAATAATTGATTTAAAACAGTAAATATATATTCTTAGGTAAACCATTTCCTAGACTAGTACTGGTTTGTAACCCGCATATATTTAAATGTTCTGTCACTGTGACATAAATGAAATATTGTTGAAAACGACGTAAAACCCAAATAAGAGTCATACTTGTGATATAACCTTTCCGTGGTACCATTTCTCACAGCCGTCTTCATCAAACCTGTGTCGTACTCTCTTCCGTTGAAGAAGCTGTAATTCTTGTGTACTGTCCACTTTTTCGTCAAGAATGAATGCGTGCTGTACCAGTTTTTTTATATTAATTGCTAGCTCTTCAACAGTCAATTGTACCCTTTTGCCATCTTTTACTGTTGAGAAATTGAACACTGACTGATCACCTGTTTTCTGTTTCAAGATCTCTTTTCTGAAACGCAGTTGACTTTTGAGGGCATTCACTTTGCTCTTCTTTGATAGATAGGTTGATAAATGCAGATCTACTTGCTCTTCCGATTGCCACAGTCCGTGAAAGACAATGTCACCTGTCATTTTTTCTTGTTCTTTGAGTTTCTTAGCAGCAGCTGCTTCATTTGCCCGTTTCTGTTCATTTAATTTTTCTAGTCGTTTTGCCACGATAATATCACATCTCAATTTGAATTTTTGTCTCAGTTCTCTCACTCCATGACGTGCCTTGTTTACTATTTCTGTTGCTTCCTCTTCTGATTTTGATTCCAGCCATTCACTTGTTTTGTTAGTGCTGAATGTGATGTAGGCCTCGGAAGCTAATGTGTCAATATGGGGTTTAAACTTTAGAAGATTGTCATAATAGGCAAACACCTTTTCACTAAACTTGTTATGCTTTTCAAGACTTTTACAAATTTCCTTCTGGTCCTCAGATGGAGCTGCAAATTTACCATCTGGAAGAAAGTCAGCAAATTTCCTCTTCACATATTGTGAAAATGCTGGCAACACAACACTGAGAATAGCTTCACAGTCACTGTCATACGGACTTTCTTTTACTAGACACTCAAACACATAGTCCTCTTTGATTGGTATGTCATTAAATGGTTTGCACTTGCCTGTCATGAAGTCTGTAACATTTATCGCTGCATCTCTCAAGCCAGTATAAAGCATTGTATAGTATCTGTTCATATCAAGGATGTGAATACTTTTGTCTTCAAGAATATTCCAAAGCGGCGTAGAGATAAACTTTGAGATGAGCCCCAATGCTTTGCATCCAGAAATATAAAGTGGCTGTTGCAGGTCGTGTAAAACAGATCTTGTGAGTCTATTCAAAGTGTAGCCTTTTAGAAAACTGATCATTTCTGAGTGTAACATATAAACTTGACCAGCATTATGGAAAAGAATATTAAATCTGTTTCCCCTGTATGGCACAAGTTTTAATGACCTCATGTGATGTTCTTGCAGGAATGTACCTAAATGAGTTACAAACTGGATATGGCACCCAGATTTCTCGTCGGCTCCTCTAGCAAAGCTTTTGCACGCAGTTCTGATTAATCTTGCTGCACCAGACTCGCCTGGTTTCTTAAAGGATGGGTCATGAATAGGTGGATTTTCATTGCAGATTTCATTCTCTACCTCTATAACGGCTTTGTTTGATGTCTCTGCAAAATGAACTAACGAGTGTAAGCCACAGAAGAAATTCAAGAGAGTATCTATTGACTGTTTACTGGCTTCATCTAGTTGATTGTAGTTTTCAACTGTGTACGGTAACACTGTAGTTCTGTATTCCTGTAGTAGCTCGTTGAACTTAATTTCAGTGCTGGCACTGTCCGACATGGTTGTTCTTATATTTGTAAGGATTGCCTTTGAAGTGTCACTGCCAGTGTCATTTGTCACATTGTCGATGTCTTTTAGTATTTCTTTAAACGTCTCCAGAGTGTCTTTTCCAGATTTTGTGGCTAGATCGCGCAACCCAAGAGTAAAATATCTTCCTTCCTTAGTTCGAACATGGTATCCACCAACCTTTTTCCCGTACTTGGAAGTTTCATCTGTATATAAGCTTTGATCTTTTGAATCTTTGACAACATCTGCAATTTGTTTCTGAGATATAATAAGTCTTTGTATGTTCATATTGTGGATTGTAGATGGGCTTGGAACTTGGTTAAGCTGCTTACCGACTAATTTCAGTGCTGCATTTATTACAGGACCAACTTTTACTGCACTGACATGATTTTCAAGAAGTGTATACACACATGAGTGAAGTTCAGTTGAATATCGGTTACTGATTTCATTATACACACAAACCTCCTGTTTATTAAACTCATCATTTAAAAGGTCTCTTAGCCAGTCATTCTCAATCCTACTGTCATCACGCTGAGTTTTAGTTTCTTCATTTTCATGTATAAAGTGGTCAAACTCTTCCCTTACATTAGTTACTTCAGTACTTGCATTTTCACATTGTTTATCTAGCTTCTTTGACATAGTTTCCCAGTAGTGTAGTTTGGACCGTATACGTTTCAGTATTTCAGATTTGTTTTTCAGCTGCCTACGCAATTGTCTATTCGTTTTGGCAAATTGTTTATTCTCTGTTTTTAAGGTTTTCAACTCATTTTTCAGTGTGTTTGCACTTTTACCTTTAATCACTTTGGCAGACAGTTTTTTCTTAGTTTCGACCAATTCAGTCAACAATTCAGACTTTTCACTTTGAGATTTGTGCAAGTCTTGTGCTATAGATGAAGCCACATCTTTAAGTACCTCAGCCTCTCCCTGTAAACGTTTAACATTGTCAGTACTTGAAGTTTCACTTTTCCTCTTCTTAAATGTTACAGCTGGTTTAGGAAATACTAAATTTTCATCACAAAATGCCTGATAAAGTACTGCCCCTTTACTAGTTTTCATACTCTTCTGAAGATGCCTATGCTTTTCATATATTCTATTGGTAAGATTAAGAAATGACCTTGGATCAGCTAAAGGTATTTTCTGTGATTTGGCTTCTTCATATAGCCATTCAGATGTAGCTTTCTTACCCTTCTCAAGATAAGTGTTTACAATATCAATATTTTTTAGGGCTGCCATTGTAGAAAATTGTAATTTACAGATAAACCTTTTTCAAAGATAGTTACTGAAAGTTAATTAAAGTCTGGGTTGAAGATTCACATGCTGATAATGACTGTGACATGTCAGGAGAGTTCATTCCTGTGATTTCATTAAAATCATCAGATTTCTCTTGATATACTGTTTGTGTATATGTTTTTGAAAGCACACTATCTGTATATATACAAATGCAACTCAGGGTTACATTGCTCAAGTCAAATTCAGTTTGAATACATTTATCAATACAAAATCCACCACTTTCCAGAGTTTGGCAATGACTGTCTACATATAAAATTGTCAAATCATCTGCTAGAGTATTCTCTTGGAAATAGGAATGGCACTTAGACGAGCCTGTTACTGTCTTATTAAACAGTTTGTTTCTCTTATCAAGAAACAATGTCAGATCAGTTTGACAGTTTTGGTTTTGTCTCTGCAATTCAGTAAAAGAAACAAGCTAGTAAGAAAAAGATTACATTTAGTTTGGTCAGTGTTTTCCCAAGCAATTTCGACATGTATGTATCACAATGCCTGTTTACTGAAGACATCCCTTGGGCTATGCCTCATTTTAACAAGCATGAATGTAAATTATGCAAATTTCACATCAATTAAAAAGTTACATTGTTCATTGTTCAAATGACTTATTGCATATGGTAGTGAATACTAAAATCTGTGAATATACAATGTTTCCTTACAGTGACTTTATGACTGCCAAAAGTAGATTCAGTTTATTGCAACATGCCTTCTGTTAAAAATGTCCTAAGGAAAACACTGGTCAGGTATGAGGTGTAGATACATGAGCCTAAATATGAGCCATCCAGCAAGAACACCAACATAATGGTATCTTCGTAATGTATCAACAAGATCAGCTTGCCCTGTCCGATCAGACTGATCTGGGTCCACACATTCTGTCTCGAGAGGATTGAGGTATTAAGTGATGATTCATGAAAATCCATAGTAGGCGAAACCTGTCTGTCCGGGTTAGCCTGCGTAGCATGATTAGGCGCATCAGGGTCTACTCTTAATGTTGGTTGGCTCGCCAGACGGCTCATACATACATTATATTTACTAGCAGCATTTGTGTACACACCGTGCAGTGAAGATTGAGGTACATATGCAGCCCTACTTATTGTATGCCAATATACCCATAGATGAGCCCTGCCATCAAATAGTGATGCCTTGGCATTTCTGTATAGTGTAAGTTTAGATCATCCTGTTTATCTGCTTAGTCTTATCAGAATCTACATAAGTTATCAGATTCTGTATTGTTAACAGTGTATATCTTGATCGGACTGAGTGGATCCACAGGCTGCTCTGGATCTACACTGTTCACAAAATCCAACTTGTACCTTTTCCCAAACATGAACGGGCTCAAATGATGTTTTACAAGAAATTAAATAAGACCCAAAAGCGCCACATGTGGCTCTACAATCTATACAACCATTCACCACAAGCAGATAATAAACAGTGTGCAAAGAGTTCCTAGATATATATATTAACAAGCAGTGTCTATTGATTTGGGATCTTATTGCATCTGTATTCAGTGAAGATTGCACAGTCTCACCAGAGCATTCACTGTCTGCTACACATTCTGACAAAAAATCAGAAGTGTAGCCCTACTAATTGTATGCTAATGTACTCTTAACCCTTTCGAACCGATAAGACGCATTTTGAAAACATTATGACAAAATGAGAAATTGTTCAGATTTCTTTTTCTCCTTTTGCCACAATGTTTCAATATTTTTGACAAGATGTTTCAGTCGTCTTCTTCAAATGTGCTGTATCTGGGAAAGGGTTAAATGATGTCAAACAGGAAAGTCGATAAGGCCCCAAATCACAAGATGCAGCTCATATAATAGTAATATTCCACCAGGTACTACTATTACTATGGCTTTGTTACGATTTTGCATTCTACAATTTATACAACCATTCACCACAAGCAGATATTAGACAATAATGTGCGAAAAGGACTACACAAATGTTTTACCATAAGTTGACCACATTTGTTTTCTTAATATTTGTAAATTATATGAAATTATCATTAAATTCTCCTTAAAATATTACAAATTAAGTAATCTTTTACAATTTCCATAGTTCTTTCAAAATCAGTATTGTCAACTTATGGCTGAGTATTTGCAAGCTACATGCTAATTGTGTTTTTTTACATACCAAAGGACTGGAGTCAGAAACATCATATAAACGTTGTCTCTTAAATATGGGGCTCCCCTGTAAAAAAAAGGAATGCAAACAATGAAACATGTCAGTTCAAGTCATTACAAACAGGGAAACTAAATTACTTACCACTGTAATGTAACTCGGGAAAGTGGTCCAGGTAGAGTGTCAGACTCCAGATTTAAAGGTCATAGGTTCAAATCCCAGCAGAGGTGAGATTTTATCACTTTTCAAAGCGCCATAGTACTGGTATTAATATAACTTGTAATATAAGTTGTGAATAATTACTCTCTAATCAACGTAAAATGATTAGGTTTAAATTAATATAACTAGAACAATGTTGAAATGGTGTTAATCACAGTTAAGCAAACAGTATTTGCAAACAAGGACAATTATATGACCATAAAAATTATGTCATCAATGTGGTTTTACCTTTTGGGATACATTTCGTAATATGAGTTATGTTAAAATGAATACTTACTGAAGGTACACTGTCTGCATCAGAAAACAGGTCAGGACTGTAGGGGTTGAGGTTGGATGGAGGTGTAGAATGGATTGATGAGCTGGTGTTCGGGCTGTGGGGGTTCAAGAGGTTGGATGGCGACAACGTCAAGCTTCCACTTGTACTTGAACACAATAACAAGCTGAGGTCTGGGCTGTTTGAGTTCAAAAGGTTGTATGGCGGCAATGTTAAGTTTTCACATGGACTAGAATTTAAAACTAAACTGATGTCCGGGCTGTTTAGGTTGGCGATGCTGGATGACGGCAATGTCAAACTTCCTCTCAGACTTGAAGACAAGACGTCCGGGCTGTTTACAGGGTTTGAAGGAGGCAACGTCGAGCTTCCACTTGATAAAATCTCAATAGGGGAGCTATCAAAACTGGTGTCAGAATAACGATTTACATCATCGTCTGACATAACGAATGGTTTAATAACTGAAAGAACAAAAAAATATGGTCATTGGAGGGCTGCTACTGTGTAAAGAGTTACGAAAGGGTCATCAGTCTCAGACTAGTTAGGACTTAGGTATTAAATTATGCTTTCTATTATAAACACACTTTCAATGCATAAGTCTAAGACTTGCATAGTAATCAGTTATACACACATATATGACCAAGTGATTATGAATACTTTCTTGACTGGAATTGCCGATTTTACAGGTAATATATTTATATAACAAAATTAAAATGCAAGAAATTTCCCTTTTTCTTCAATATATATACATTTTTTAAATATAATCGGCATTCTTTGATCATATGTTTGTTTGGTGTCAAGTTGTTAATTGCTCTAATTTACCGCTAATCAATTTGACATGTTTATTTACGGCTACCTTTATTTACAAGTAACAAGTTTCATCGTACTGCGTAGAAAAAATTACGCAAATCGTCCAAGATCGATAGGAATTTTAAGCGTCCCTTAAAAGCAAAGATCTAAAACAGTGTATGTACGGAAATAATGTACTTAAAAAAGAAGGAAGTTTAACATACTCACCGAGAAACTCTCCAAAAGTAAATGAAATTGTCGAAATAATCGAAAATAGCAGACGTCTTCAAGGCAAGTGGCAAAGTTTTCGGATAAACCGGAAGTCAATAATGAATTATGTCCCTTGACTACTCCTGTACCAAAAGCTACGCGCACCTGCTGAGGCTTTCGGTGGGTGATTTTAAGTGAAAATCGGCAGCTTGCGGCAACACCGGGGGCAGATGTTTTGATTTAGTCGTATAAAATAATGCTGTTAGATCAGTACTGTTCTATGCCATATCATGCCGAATGTGACGGTTAGAAGATTTAACTACTTCAAAATCAACCTTATTTTAACCGATAGTTTTTAAGAGGGAATCTATGCAATAACGTCAAAAACAACCGTTTTCCCAATTCAGACCCCTCTTAACTTTGGAAAAACCCCTTCGTCATCAAGCTGTATTCTCTGAGTGCATCAATAAACTGGCCATATTATCGCATGGGATATTCCATTTTTTTTCAAAATGGCGGACATCAAAGTACTGTGAACTCAAGACTCTGCACTTTTTAAACGGTCATATTGACTTTAATACGATTTGTACTTGCATTAACTCGATGTTATTTCAAGAATTAAACCCTTTTCAAGAAGTTTAGTAAATAAAAACTATATTGTTCATCAAAAAAGATGTATTTGAAGCACTTAAACTTGGTCTGTTTACTATGGTGACAGATCGATGGTTGATGAAGTACGTATAACTTGCGGTACCTAGGTATAGCCTGCGCAGTGTACCCCACCCATTTCGATGCTGTAACAGTACACAAGTTCACTGGAATAGTTGATGGAAGGCATGAACCAACCCAGATTGCGTCAGTGTTAAGAAACAACGCAAAATATGACAACATCATAAAGGACATAAGGAATACAGATGTGTTGATAATTGATGAGTGTTCGATGATAAGTGAAAGAACATTTGATTCCATTAAGAGTGTCTGTGAACTGAAACATCCTACCAAAATATTCGGCGGTATACAAATCATACTTAGTGGAGACTTTTTCCAGCTCCCACCAGTTCCGAATAAAAGGTACAATGATGATGGTAGGTATTGTTTCCAAAGTAAATACTTCCAAAATGTGTTCCCACACAAGGTTACATTGACTGAAAACGTTCGTCAAAATGAGCATCTGTTTGTAAAAGTTTTAAGTGAAATGTATCAAGGTAATATATCTGAAAGTGGTGCCATGTTTATGAATAGTGTGAAAAGAGCATTACCAACTGATTGTGATACAGACAGTATTAAATTGTTTTCAACCAATTTATTGGTGGACGAGTACAATCGAATGTGTTTATTGAAGTGTCGTGGTGACATGTACGAGTTCAAAGCCACAGATTCAGGAGACACAACCGAACTCAAGAATTTGACAGCTCCTTCTACATTGTGGTTGAAAATCCGATGTCCTGTTATACTGCTGCGTAACTTAAGTAACACCTTGGTGAATGGATTGAGAGGAATCCTGATTGATGCTACTGACACACTACTGACATTGAATTTTCCAACTTTGAATAAAACAATCAGCATACATAAAGAGGCTTTCACAGGTTAGAATTTAAACCTTTTCCAGTTTTTAATGTATCCATATGTACTTTTGTAATAATCTTAGTAGATCATTTATAACAGCAGAAAAAACAGTAACCACATATAATGCAAAAAGCCACTCAGACCAGATGAGAAGGAAACCCCATCCATCCCAAACAGTAATCATCACCATGTTCACTGTATTACAATGTTTTAAGCAACAAAAGGGGTGTTGTTGTTTTTGTTTGAATGGGGCTTAACGCCGTTTTTCAACAATTATTCAGTTATATACGGCGGTCAGTTAACCTAACCATGTTTCCTGAGTTTCCTGTGTTTCCAACCAGTACTCCACACAATTTCTCTGCAAGTAACTGACAACTTTCTGACATGAGTCAGCGGTGAGAACGAATGACGCGGGACGCAATGTCTTTTGTCAAATCGTAACAGAGAAATGTTGCCGGACCGGGGACTCGAACCCATGCAGGGTATTATCCAGTATGACACCTAGTTTTATACTTATGATTGAGTGACAATGCATAGACTAGTGCCATACAGAACTTATTGCATGCACCGTCATTCAATCATATAAATATATGTTTGTAGAATTAACTTCATGTATCAAGAATTATGTATTTGGCTTATCATAAAATATAAAATTGCTTCATTGCTGGTCACAAGGACAACCAAATAAGGACTGATATATTTTATATAATTTTTCTTTTTAAAATTTATATGCCTATAAAATTCTAATTAATTTTTTCAGTATTTGATCCCAAGAAGAATGCAGACATTGCAACTAGACTGCAGTTTCCAGTTAAGCCTGCATATGCATTGACTATCCATAAAGCACAGGGAATGACACTGCCATGGTAATAATATTCATTTAATTTAAAAAATACACCACAATCTAGCCTAAAGAATACACCACATGTCAGGGTGTGTGTATGTAGTAACCTAATCAGGGTGAATATGTCTAAGCGTCTCAGTCGGTACTAGCACTGTAAGCGAGAGGTCGTGGGTTCGAGCCCCGGACTGGTTTCACATTTTTCATGCCAGGTTACATTTGGAGCTGACGGGAGACCGTGACTAGATTGTAGGCGTGCATATTTTACGCCCGGTTACACCAAATTTAGCTTTTTAAAAGTGTATTGCACAATATCCCAACCAAATGTTAGAGCATCATAATAAGACTGCGAAATAGCATGTGAAAACATAGAATGTCAGCAATACATAACTGCAAAACAATTGGGTGTGGGGAAATGCGGTATTATGGAGCAAAGGGTTAAACGATATGTCCTGCAGCAATTAATTTTTCTGTATTATAAATCAAAATACATTCATTTCAGGGTTGAAGTTGACTGCCGTGATATATTTAAGACGGGACAGCTGGGAGTTGCAATGTCAAGGGCTAGGTCATCAGAGGGATTACGGGTGATAAATTTTCATCCCAGGTACATCATCCACCCACCTGCTGCTGTACATGAGTTTATGAATTTGAGAAATGAGGACATACTAGAAGACATGAGCTGCTGCAGGTTGAAATGGTAAATATGCATGCTTGTATAATAATTATCCCGCGCTTTTCTAAGAAAGCGGGGATATTGTCATGATATTTTCCGTCTTACCATGTATGTCCTCCTAGACCGTTACAGATAGAAACTGTATGGTATGAGGAGTGCACAGTACTATTATAATTTTGATTGCACCCCTGTGGGCGGGGCCACGGTGGGTCAGTTGTGGGGGGTCACAAATGGAAATGTTCAGAACATGGTGATGTAGCATATCAAATCGAACAGAATGACAAGTAGAACATTCTTTAATTACAATTTTAGCCCTGCGGTCAAATTGGGAGGTAAAACATGGGTAAAAAAGTAGCATCAGTCCGTCTTAACAAGTAACTCCTAGACCATTAGAGATAGAAACTTCAAACTTTGTGAAATGATAGCTCTATGGTCTAATAATAATAACAATCATGAAAACAATAAAAACAAAATCATAATAATATTTTATTATTTTAAATATGAAATAAAGTTAAAACCTTGTGGAAAACAAAATAATCGTATAAATAATAATTAAAATATTTTATTTTATCTTTTATTATGATTGTGCTGATGTTCTGGTTTTCCACAACATTATAAATTTATTTCACTTAACCCTTTGCTCCATAATA
Source organism: Serripes groenlandicus (assembly GCA_031761405.1). Lineage (NCBI taxonomy): Eukaryota > Metazoa > Mollusca > Bivalvia > Cardiida > Cardiidae > Serripes > Serripes groenlandicus. The sequence continues at coordinate 2,093 of JASEVX010000435.1, read as the reverse complement.
CCGCATTTCACCGCACCCAATAAAGCAGGCATTTGAAAACAGTGTAGGAAGAGTTCAGATTGCTTGTAACTCTTCCTGCACTGTTTTCCACTCTATCAGTAAATGTAAACATAATTCAGCCATTACTGATAAGTGGTGAACTAATGCTTTCAATTTGGAAGAATCCAAGAAAATGCTTATGGAGCAAAGGGTTAACTCTTTGCTCTATGCAATTTCTTGGATTCTTCCATATTGAAAGCATTATTTCATCACTTATCAATAATAGGTAAATTACGTTCACAATTACTGACGGATAGAAAACAGTGCATGAAGAGTTCAGATAGCTGGTTACGAGCAATCTGAACTCTTCCTTCATGGTTTTCAAATACCTTCTGTATTGGGTGCGGGGAAATGCGGTATTGTGGAGCAAAGGAATACATTACATTTATAAACGAATGACTTTAATATCACTTTCACTGGAGTCCGAGCTGATAACGTTTGGTCTTTTCCGCAAGGGCTGTTTGAGAGCTAGGCTGTATGGCACACTACTGACTTTGGTCTTTCCCGCATTTGACTTTTTTGAAATAATGTTTTGTCCAACAAGGATGCTGTTTATGGCTCTTTGGTACTGTAGAGCATTTGGGTTGGAATTAGCCCCATGGTAGGTTGACCTTTGCTGATTGAATACATTTTCAATCACATCTGAGTTGACAAGTCCTGGTGTTATGTACATGGTAGAGGATTTCTGTAATGCAGTGTTGCACAAGGCAATGAAACCTATGATACAAGATTGTATGTCCTCCATAGACTGATGTGATAAAAGTTTCTTCCCTTTTTCCCTTTTTGGAATATCACTATTGTTCATGATAAATGTTTGCCACTCACAGAACCATGTGCTCACCGACTTTAAAGTAACCAATCTGATGTCATCATGAGATTTTATTGGTCTCATGTCACGGAAAATATCTATTAATTTGGAAGTATTTTCAAGAAATTCAATTAGTCCATTCAAAACTTGACCCTTTTCACCAAGAGTTCTTTGATATAAGTTCATTGCATGTAACATCTCTGAATTTAACACATCCTCAGCCAAATGATTTCGCATTTTTAATTGAGAATCGAGATGGAAGTGTTCAGTTGTCAGCTTTCTATGGGTTTGAAGAGCATTCTGTTGGTCCCAATGAAAAAAGTCTACAAACATCTGCCAGTTAATGGTATGGTAGCTAGGGAGGGTTAAAATTCTAGTGCATTTGGCATGATTCCCACTCTTTAAAATATTGTTCCTTACTTTTTTTATTACATGTGAGAAGTCCATCAAAAATATTATGTCAATGGACGTACAAGGGTTTCTGGCAATGAAGTTACCTGGCTTATCTCCCAAACACATGTGCATAAAAGAGCGATTGGCTTGAGCCCCATCCATACATGTATACAGAACAGTAAATCCAGATGAATACAGCATATACACTGCCTTCCAGAACATACCGAATAGCTCCGATGCTTGTACACCTTGGGTAATAAAATGAGCAAAGGGAAATCGAAACCCATTTGTTCCTAAAAACAGTAACTGTAAAATGTATTTCCCAAGGGTCTTCTCCTTTGTTCCCTGTCTAAGGGCATGGCATGAGTCGCCCTCCTTTCCGTAATCAGTGAAACCGGAAATTTCTACAATATCACCCTTTTTGTCCAATTGTATGTCAGTCTGGATGGCCATTTCATCAAAAATAATGCCCCCATAACGTTCACCTTCAGGTATATTTTGTCTGTTTGCTTCACAAAACATCCAGTGGAAAATCTCGTCATCAAAACCCGGTTTTTGCTTTATTGAATTCTTATACAGAATCAGTAATGATTTTGATGGCAGCACTAACAACTTACTTTCACATAAAACTTCATAACAATGGGGACTTCTGTTATACATTTGCAAACATACTCCTATGAACTTCTGAGACCACCTACGCCCCTTCGGATGTCTTCCAACATTTTTCGATTGTTCAAGAAGAAGTTCAATCATATTTTCATTTGCCTGTGGAAACAGTATTTTTATTTGATCAATAGTGGGTGCGGGTTCTGGAACAGATTGCCGACGGTTTACCGGTACTACATTTTCCTTG
>JASEVX010000434.1:125162-128434 GCA_031761405.1 Serripes groenlandicus | reverse complement strand
CGCCGTGATATGATCGAAACCTTGTTGAAAACGGGCGTTGGACCCCAATCAATCATCGTGGGCTACCCTTGGATCAATAGGGTTTATAGAATATTTCGAATATTGAAATAGAGCTTTTTGAATTAAAGTGTAAGCAAACTCGAAAAATGCCTAAAGAGGGCATGTGACTTTATATACCGCTATTGATAATAACATATAATATGATCTTTCATATTGTATGTTCATGTTTTTAATTTCTGCTTTCCTTATAAGATTTTTTTAGATTTTAGAATAGTTTAAAAAAAAAACTGTTTTAAAAACGTGGCCTACTAAGTCAGAGATATAAGAACCAACCACGAATACGACTTAATTGAATAGTTTAACAATCCATTGACATCAACACATTCCTAAATGGTTTTCACCAACATTCGGGGCTTTGCGAACAGTGTCGCAACCAGACCAGCCCTGCACGTAAGCGCAGCTTGATAAATCTTAGGCTACGTTTGCATATCGACATACAATGTTCAAGTAACATCTGTTTAACCAATATCAATTTGGATATTTAGCAAAGGTACACTGCCAGGTCGTTTTCCACACGTGTTTTAATTACGCCCTAACCTTTGTTTTTTACGGAGCACCGCTCATATATACATGTTGATTAGATTGCAAAACAGAAAATGTCGTCTTCCAGATTGCGCGGAGGCTCAGCGTCAATAGTGTTTTGACCCAAGGTTATACGTATCGTCTGCTCAGGTTAATGCACTGTTTGCTATCCTGTCAAAGGGTGTCGAAAGACAATTTAATATAGTGGAAGTCGTATTAAGATGTAGAAATACTAGTACTGTTTTGATGGCCTATGTTCACGTGTCGAGACAGTGTGGTGTGGTGGTTGAGTGTATGGTATGCCATACAATCATATGTATCATGAGTGCATTTGAGCCGTATATCGAGGGCTGGTGTAAAACCGTTGTAACTCGATCGGTATTTTTTTTACCCAAGATTAACCACCACCCGATATAAGTCATCACAAGCGTTAAATCATTTTTCTTGGTAATCAATGGAAATTTAGGTGCCATTTGCTCGTTCTGAGCATTGGCACCTAATTTGCATTGTTTACAAAGGGGTCAAAATTGCCCCTAAACCAGGTGTGTTTCTAAATAGGTGATTTGAGTTACAACCGTTTTGCACCAAACCTCGATATGATGACCTGTGTCCGTGTTGAAAGTCCTTTAACGAGGCTTACAAAAAGGGGTCTTTGCAGTGAAAACCAGTGGGGCTAAAATTCAAGCATTTCGTCAGATGTTAAAAGTATATACCTTGCTACAGTTGGGGGGACAGTGACTGATATATAGAAAATCGTCTCATAGTGACAAGTAAATAATACGGGAAGTCTGCATTGTGACGAGATAATGTTTACTTTAAACATATTTTATTGCCCACAAAATATATTACAGAATAAACATTTAGACTTACAAATATAATGTTCTAGGCAAACAGGTCTGGCCACAAGTTCTCAACAACTTAGATACGGCCATCCCCTTATATAATGTTTACCCGTTAACCCGGATACAACGATATTCACACTACTTCCGTGTTTTGTTTTATTCCATTTTATCATTGTTGTTGTTTTGCTCGCATTTTTTAACGTCATGTATAAATCAGACTAGAACGTCGTTATCAGCAACCGTTGTCATCCTGACAAAACGCTTTGTTATCCCCTTTAACTGCTTTTAACTATCAATACAAATGCCTTATATATAGTGTCATTTTGTTAACAACCGCGGATAACGGGAAAAGTATTAAATGAGCTGACAATTTGTGAAAAGCGATGCAAAGAAGTTTGCCCAAAAACCCATTAGCAACATGTTTTACGATATGTACGTACACTTAGGTCACAATGAGCGTAACAAACCAGAACCAGGATAGAAATGTTCCCTGCCCAATGGCACTCCACCATGACCAATGTGCTGCGACTGGGGGTCGAATCGGGACGGGACGCCCGGTTTCAAATCCCCGACGATAACTACTCGACCACTGCGGACCCCCCCTTGTATAACCAGAACAATGCGTAGTAGTCTAATCCTCGATCTGAGCTGGTCGCTAAATAGTTACATATGTTCAAATTAAACGCTCATTACAAAAACAAACGCAGGGACGGCTCAATTTTCATAAACTGATCCTTAATCGGCGATTACGATAACAATAACATTTGGAGGTGCGACAATGTATATTCTGAGTCTTTATTTTGTTTGTTGGGGCCTACCGCAGTTTTCAATATTATTTTCAACTATTAGTTAGGTCTACGGTGACAGTTCACTTATTTCATTAACCCTGGGTAAACGAACCATAATAGGCAAGAAATGTGCCTTGCCAAAGGGCATCCACCATGACCATCATTGCGCGACTGGGGATCGAACACGGGACGCCCGGTTCAAATCCCGGACGCTACTACTCGACCACTGCGGACGCCCCCGTGTTATCCAGAGTAGACCTGCGCCACCGCTAGATCGCAAAATAAGTTACAAAAATGTTTCAAATTAAACGCTCATTACAAAAACACCACATCGAACCGGAGTTGAAGGATGTTCGATGTGAAAGTACTGTTAAAAAAGGAGGAAAAACGCTATATCGACGTTATGGGTGTATGTTAACAAATAGATTAATTGCTGTGTATAATTAAGAGTTCCGATCTTTCGAAAAAATGCTAAGGGAGAGATAAACGCCATTCTCTAATGATGGCGTAAACGTTAGTGTATGACCGACAACTCTGCGAACGAGACGTACAGTCGCGTGTCTGTATCTTTAGATACATTATTGTGATTTCCAACAATATGGCAAATACATTTTGGATACTTATGTCATCAAACTCGCCTAGGTTAATAATCAACCTGTCAACTTTTAAAAACAGACACAATAATGATGATCGATTTTTAGTTTAAATCAGTGAGAAAAATTATTAAATGGACTAATGATAATATAATTACTCAATTATTGACACTTCTCTGTAAACGGGAAACTTTATATTGGTTGATATGTCAGGTCTTTTTAGCTACACCACATGGCACACTTTTGCATGTTTATTCCTTTTTTCTAATTATATATAAATCATGTTGGCTATATGTTAGTTTATAAATCTACATAAAGTATAAGTAATGTAATCATATCATCTAAATCACCGTATGTCCAAAGTGTGTGTGTACACTGTTAACCCGGACGAGTATCGCATATATGTGCAACCTTGTTCTTACTTTTCACTAAGTTGATTATGATGATTAATACTTAAACAAAAGTCC